>KV441672.1:0-216439 GCA_001644535.1 Pyrenochaeta sp. DS3sAY3a | reverse complement strand
ACCTATAACTCCACCACCACAGCTCCGAATGGAAAAAGAAGAACGCCGTCGGCATCGGAGTACGCCGCGCTACCATTTTGCTGTTCACATCCTCCCGTTTTCTTTCTGACCGTATCCGCGTTTCCGCCCTTCATGGCATCGGAGTACGCCGCGCTACCATTTTGCTGTTCACATCCTCCCGTTTTCTTTCTGACCGTATCCGCGTTTCCGCCCTTCATGCAAGACGAAACTGTAGACCCGAAACGCGAAGTTGAAATCAGGGTTGTGTGGTCATGCTACGCCGTCGATGTCATCACCGCTTCTGGAGTTGACAAGAATTCCACCTGGCGTGGCGACTTTCCGGAAATTCCACTCCCCTGCTCTGAAGCTGAGTTCTTGACGCAAATTTCATCCAGACCAACTCTTCTATCCTATGCTCTGGAGCACCCTGCTATTATTCAGTCCTTGGATCTGCCAGCTCTTAGTGCTATTGTCATCCATCTTCGTAAGCGAGATATATTCAATACACCCTTACCAAAAGCTAATCGGTGCAGGCTCTGCTGTGCTAAGGTAGTCATCCATGATGTCGTTTTCTACCTGATGCTAATGGGTTGTAGATGCATCAGGGATGCCAGGTTGACACAGAACATACGGGATCCTTCTTCTCCTTTCATGTCTATTCTGCACAGCCTGGAAGTATTCTTCGCCAATCTGCCACCTAAATGTCATTTCACAGAGCTCAATATGTATATGCACAAAGATCAGCATACTCTCGGCGCTCTGATTTCTTTGCATTACTTCTATCATGCAGCCATGTGCGATTTGACACGCATCTCTCTACCGGGATTCAATTTCCCTCTTGCTGCCAGTTTTCGGAGCACCCCGGACAGTTTCACAGCGCAGTGTCAGCAAAGATGTCTTTTTCATGCGAAAGAAATATCAAAAATCATCTTCGCAAGTCAAGTGCATGGCCGCCTAGCTTTTGACGATACTTTTGCGGCCGATGTTACCTTCGAATCGACCAAAATTCACATCGTCTGCGCAGCGCTTAATTTGGGCGGCATTGAGCCCACGCCTGGTCCAAGAGTTGTCATCTCCAGAAATATTGATGCGCTCAAGATGTCAGCTTCTGGGATGTCTAACCAGAGTCCTCATATACGTGCTCTTTCGTCACTCTGTGTTGGATTCGGTTTCCACGAGATCGCAAAGCAATGCGGCGACACAGGATCATCGGAAGGCGAAAGTGAAGCTGAGGTTACCGGCCCCGCTGATGAACATTATCTCATCAAAACAGCACTATTTCGCAGGGCGCAATCGGAAGCTAGGGCGCAGCGTAGCCAGTCCAGCCCGCGAACCTTGAGATCCATGGAAGGAGAACAAGATCAGGGTCGTCCTCAGCCACCGACCATTTCGCCCACTACTATTGCTAGCACAGAGCAAGGACCTGGTCAACCGCTTCAATTACCAAATCCGCAGTATTCCGCAGCTGGTTCACTATTGGCACTGTCAGAGCATCTGGGTGGCTCTCTTGATGAACCAAGAGAGATATCGACGGAAGATTATCTTCGCGCTGCGGATGAGAGTGAGTATCTACTTCAAATGAGAGGCAGTTGGGAAAGTTGTTGTAGGCTAATATATCTTAGTGGCACACGTTCTCACGTGGGATGCATCTGACTGGTGGAGTTACAACACGCAGGGACATTGAGTCTTCTTTGGTATTATTTCGAAAGGACATGAAAGTCGACTGTAAAATCATCTAACGCTAGGGACAATACCTCGTAGACTCTTTGGCGTTAGTTCTGGCCGCCCTATGTACTTGATCCAGCAATATGGATCTTCGAACTCATCAATCAAAGTCGTTTTCGGGTCACCCTGGATTGCTGTAGGGTATTCGCCGGCAACACCTACTACGCCAACCTCTTCTTTGTACTCATTCCATAACCTAAGGAGCTCTTCAAACAACGCCGGATGCTGCCCTGCAAGATCGTTCGTTTCGCCGGGATCTTCCTTGATGTTAAAAAGCTCCCATTTCTGAGGTCCCTTGGGCGCGGGCACAAAGGTCAACTTCCAATCACCTCGCCGCAGCGCACCTGATCCAGCAATTTCATATCCTGTAACGTAATTCGAATCGTGAATCTCTTTGTCTTTACAAGACAAGAAGTCAACCCAACTTCGTCCTCTCAGTCCGGAAATCTGGCGTCCTTTATACATTGTTCCAGGATGTTTGAGTTGTGCAAGCTCCAGAACGGTAGGAACGACGTCCATGACGGTACAGAAAGCATTGCTTATGAGAGGTTTGGCCTCTTTGCCAGTAGGATTCGCAGCGGAAATTGGCGGTTTCACTACAAGCGGTACCCTACATCCGCCTTCGGTAGAGTGCATCTTGAATAGTCTCGACGGGGCGGTGGCGGCTTGAGCCCAGCGACAGCCGTACCTAAAAGATCAATGTTGATCAGCGTACGTTTTCCTGTCGATAGAGTGGAATTTGTCTCACCATACGAAACTGTTACCGCGTCCGATGTTCTCCAGACTGTTATCGTAGTACTTATGGACATGTGCCATAATACTATCGCCCACTATTGGCGCCGCCTCATAGCTCGCACCTTCAGCTCCGTTGTCGCTCATGAAGAGCACGAATGTATCATCGTACTCGCCCCTGCTTTTCAAATGCTCGATCACCCGGCCAATGTTCCAATCCATGCGATCAACCATTCCAGCATAGACTTCCATGGCGCGACTCGAACTATTGCGAACTTCCTTCGGCAGCTCTTCCCAATCTTCGGTTTTCCCGTCGGTGAACACGACTGGATGCGGCATTATATCTGGCTCAATCATTCCCAGTTCTTTGAGCCGGGTCAGTCGCTCCTGTCGCAGGGCCTCGGGACCCGCGTCGTAACGTCCACGGTATTTATCACACACCTCCTTTGGGGCTTGTAGTGGCCAGTGAGGAGCGCTAAACGGTAGATACGCGAAGAAGGGTTGCTCTTTCTCCCCTTCGGTTCGATTATTAAGGTACGCCAAGAGCTTATCCGCATATGCATCACTGCTGTAGAAATCCGACGGTAGCTGAGCCAAGAAGTGATCGTCTTCAGCATGTAATGCACGCGTTGCAGTCTCGAAGAATTTCCCTGGTTCGCTTTCTGGGTCCTTGTACTCAGGCTCATAAGCTGTGAAATGTCATTATTAGCAGCTTTGAGTATTTGGGTTTAGAAAGCTAGTTTACCGTAGTGGTTTGCGCAACCAGGAAGAAGTGCGAAGGATTTCTTGAATCCTCGATTAATGGGATGATGCTCCGGACGTAGGCCCAGGTGCCATTTGCCGGACATGAGAGTAAAATAGCCCCCATCAGACAGGAGCTCAGGGAGTGCAACGACACGCTCGTTCAGATACCCTTCGTGGCCAGGTTTGCCACTGTGGGCGGGAGATGCACGCGTGAATTCATGCAACTGACCAAGACCTGCGATATGATGATCTGTCCCAGTCATGAGCATGGACCTTGTTGGTGAGCATGCTGCAGCAACATGGTAGTTTGTGAAGCGAAGGGCGTTCGCTTCTGCTGCTAGGGCGTCGATATTGGGTGTTGAGATCTCGGAACCAAAGCAGCCGCAGTCGCTGAAGCCAAGGTCATCCGCGACAATTATAAGGAAGTTGGGGCGTTTCCTTGCCATGACTTGGAATAAGTTTGTTTACGGATGTGTGGAAAAAGCTTCTGCGAGCACGCAAGCACTGAAACTTTGGCGGGCGTTGGTGAATTTGGGGATCGCAGAAGCTGAGTATTGATCGATAGTAATGTTTGCATTAGTTGTGCAGGTTTCAAGAGTACCAAACCAAACGATTGCCACCCAGGAGCCGCCGGATGCCAACGCGAGAGCCGTAGAATCCCAACCCGAGAGCCGCAGAATCCCAACCCGAGAGCCGCAGCAGAATTCCAACCCGAGAGCCGCAGAACGCCAATGCGAGACCCGCAGATCTCGACACTTCTCTCTAGCGTTATCGACTAGTTCCCAGTTTGCAAGGTCACCAGGGACCTGATCCTCTGTTCCCGCTACACCGACTCAACCTGTGTCAGTCCTCAAATGGCCCCAACTAGGGTTCTCCATCTGGGGTTTTGCCGGCCAGGCCGCCCCTGCTATCTGCGAGTTGGCATATATATATGCTGTGACTGCGTTGTCCTGAATACACCATCAGAGATCAGCTGTTCTTCGTACACGCATCGCACATCTACGATAGCTGGAAATGGCATCCGCACAAGCTTCGAGCCTCTCCTTCGGGGAGAGGATGAAGTACTTCAACCCAATGCTTTTATTCATCATGATGTAAGTCTCCCCTTCTTCGCCAGCCCCATCTTTGAATCGTTAACTAAAAGGTGCAGACATATGGCTTGTACTGCCTTCAATTTCGGTTTCGACGTAGGCACTTTCGGAGGCGTCCAAGGCATGCAGAGTTTCCAGGATGACTTCGGCGTGTACAATCCAAAGACAAAGCTTTGGGCGCTCCCTAGCTGGCTTCGATCTGTTATAACCTCTACGCCCTTTATTGGAAAGGCGCTTGGCGCTATCGGGTGCGGTCTCATTGCTGAGCGATGGGGCAGACGTCATGCCATATTCTGGCTCTGCGTCTTGTCTTTCATGTCAGTGAACCCTCTCATCACGCAAATCATTATACTAACAGTATTCTAGTGGTGCTGCCTTGCAAACTTCAGCTACAACGGTAGCCCAGTTCACGCTTGGCCGCATTATCGCGTACGCTATGACTGGTATGGCAGTGGTCGTCGTACCCATCTACCAGGCTGAGACAGCTCCGGCCGAGCTACGCGGCATGTTCGGTTGCATGATTCAGTTTATGATCATTCTTGGTCAGCTTATTGCCTCACTGGTCACTCTTGGTACTAAGAGTATCAAATCAAACGCTGGCTGGCAAATCCCTTGCAGTTGGTCATGCCTGCTATTATCCTGGTATTCCTTCCGATCCTACCAGAGAGTCCAAGATGGCTCTTGAGCAAAGATCGGGTCGAGGATGCGGTGAAGAACATGAAGAAACTGCGGAAGCACCTCGACGAGGAGGAGGTGAAGTTCGAAGTCGAAAGCCTGCAATATGCGGACGCGAACAAGAAAAAGGGTGGGTGGATGGAACTCTGGAATAAGAAGAATAGGGTAAGTCCGAATAGACATTTCGCAACATTGCGCTAACGCATTTACAGCTCCGTACCAGTATTGCCATTTTTGTGATGTTTGGCCAACAAATCACCGGGCAGGCTTTCCCATCGCAATATGGCGTTATATTTTACCAATCGCAAGGTTTCGCCTCGCGGGCCTTCCTCTTCAACGTTCTCGGCAACGTTGCATCCCTAGTTGCAGTCATCATGACATGGTTCACAGTAGATACCATGGGCCGCCGCCCATCGCTGCTGATAGGAGGATCTTTGATGGGGGCTATGATGTTCATACTGGGCGGTCTGGGGTCCATACCTGCAAGTGAACTGACACCAGCCGGGAAACATATGATGGTGGCTAGTATCATATTGTTCTCCTTCTTTTTCGCTTTGAGTTGGGCACCTATGTAAGTGTTTCATCGTCATCAAATTACTACGGCGATGTTACTTACATTTACTCACAGTGCCTATGTTGTTGTCTCAGAAGCCGCAGCCTCGCATGTCAAAGAGAAAACCAATCTTGTGGCGATGGTCGTCTCCGTGTTGACTACTTTCATTACCTCCTTCACTACTCCATACATCATTTCGGCTATAGGTGCTAAACTTGGCTATGTCTATGGCGTAATCAACTTTGTGGTAGTAGTTGCAGTATGGTTCTTAGTGCCGGAGCTAAAGGGCAGAACTCTAGAAGAGGTGGACCAATTATTTGAAAGTAGGGTCAAAATCCGGAACTTCGGAGATGTTGAAACCAAACGAGCGGATACATTGTATGAAGAGCGAAAAGAAGATTCTGAAAAGGCGAAGGTTGTTGTAGAAACAGCAGAGAGATCATAGTATGTAATGCTTCACGATTCTGCACTCGAATCTTCCGCATTTAGCGAAGCGCAAATTCTGTAGTAAGTTTCCCGCCTACAATAGATACAATTAGACAAGCTCCACGATCTGCAGCTCTTTTTGATTAGGGTTACTTTTAAAGTCGGGAATTTTCTTGCCATTGAAACAGACAACAAAGCTCTTTAACAGTATGCAATCCCCCACACGAGCTTCTGACAGCGTAGAAGGTAACACCTACCTATTTGTCAGCCTATTTAGGACTACCGCCTTTCTCATAATTATCTCTAAGCTGAGGAGAACCTGCACATATGAATGCGCTTCATCAATAAGCAAAGTTTTCAGAAACGACAGACTGGCCAGCCAGCCAGACCAACAAAGTCTTGGAGAGTTCGGCGCCTGTGCAGATGTAGTACTTGGTGTGGCGTCTAGCGATTCTGCTGGGCGCCAGCACATCGGACTCACTCATCCTTCGTGCCACGACACGGGCTCCCGTTTCCTTTAATTCTTCCAGCGTAGGGTTAGGAGAAGTCGTCATGCCAGTGACGAAAAGCGTCGTCCGCGACGCTAGACCGGGAACCCTCGCAAATGTATTCACAGCCAAGGGCAGGTCTTCTGCTCGGAGGGTCCAGAGAACGCATAACCCGGCTTTGCTTTGTGACTCGGCAGCCAGGACGCCAGCAGCCTGTGCGAGGAGCGGCGTGACGCCGACTCCAGCCGCAATGAAGACTGCTTGGCTTTGGGACTGGGGATCTTTCCTAGTGTTCAGTGCCGCTACGGCGGAGGGCAGCAGCCAGAAACTCTCGTCTCCACCGAATCCCAGTACCGGCAGCTTCAAAGGCGTCCGCATGTCATGAGCCCAGAGAAACCCCGTTGCGGGGCCATGCCTGCGTACCGTAATCTCCAACTGCGTCGCATCCTCCGCCTGCGTGACTTTTTCACGCAAGTGTGCTGGCGGGAGGTTTGTGATGGTGAAGGTACGCACATAGTCATCGTTGAGGCTTTGCGGGTTGTCGTGATCCATGTGCTTGTAACCACGGTCAAGCTCGCCGCTGAAGTCGAGCGTGACATGCTGGCCAGGATGCCAGGGCTTAATGGGGACCTTCGAGAGCAGAGCGAATGTGAAGCGGCTGATGCTGGGCGTCAGCACTTCACGCTTCAACAACTCGGCCGTGACTGCTGCTGCCGCAGACGTGGTGCTCTTCAGCACGCCAGGCTCGCTGGCCAGCGCGCGCACGGGCGGGGCGTAGGGAGACATCTCTCCAAGGCGGCCTCGGAACGGCAGGCCATCGGCCACAAGGCGCGCCGCGTCAACGCGAATCTGCAACGCCAGCTTGCAGTGCGGCATCACCGTCGTGGCCTGCTCCCCAAGCAGCAGCTGGGCCGTGCCTGTCAGGTAGAGCACATTCGACGTTTCAAAATCCGGTACAGCAATTCCGATCTTGGGATTGAGGTAGAGGTTGCCGAGACTCTGGTAGAAACGGTTGCCAGAGTATTCGGGATAGACCAGGACCACGCCTCCGCTGCCGTCCTCTCGTGCGGCTTCGTTGCTGGCCACGCGCACAAATCCGGCTGGGCCACCGCGGTGGTTGGTGTCCATGGAGTCGCCGTTGGTGGACGAGATGAAAATGAGATCTGTCTTGTGGATGAGGTCGACGGCCTGCTGAGGCAAGGGCAAGGAGTGGGAGACAAGGCGTGGCGACGGCACATGGGCTTGGACATCTCTCTTGTTGATGTACTTGGGGCAGTTCCCCGTGCTCTCCTGGACAGCCATGGCCAGCTGTATCTCGCCCACCTTGTCGTCGTAGTCTCTTGCCTCCCCGGTGAGCAGTCTCCCCATGACTTTGACTCGGTCTCGAGAGTCAAAGTCGATGCTCACGCCGCTCACGAACTTATTTTCTGTTGCCACGGGCCGCGGAAGCTCGCTTTGCGGGGTTGAATCTAGTAGAGCCTGTGCAACGGGGTCATACTGACGGTCGACGAGCGCACGGATCTCGAGAATCCCTTTGGCAATACGCTTTGCGAAGCCTCGCTCGCCGCCCCAGATGGTGCTCCACGGGCGACCCTCGTCGTCGAGGGCGCCTAGGCTGAAGAGATGATTGCTGGCGATCCGCGCGCCATGGGCCGGCGGGAACTCAAGCGATGTTGGGTTGGGTCGCGAGGCGGTAGAGACCCCAACCATCTCCTGTACGGTGATTTCCCCAGAGTGCCAACCGAAAACAGATCGGCCTGGAAGAGGTGATGCTGCCATGTTGAACAGTGGTCAGAGGGGTCCTCGGACAGGATAATATTGGATATCGCGGCGGCAACTCCGGATGCGACCACTCTCAAAGGCAGATGACAGTCTCCAAGACTTTTTCCATCGATGCGTTCAGCCGAATGAAGTATCACGCGTCGGACGTTCTGGTCCTTTAAAGTCGATGGATTCAAAGTGTAACATTCTGCAGAGGACGAGTATGGGTAATGTGCGACGGCATTTCCTCTCTCTCTTTCATTGCTGCAGGGTAGTCAGCGCCTAAATAAGTGACTAATCAATAGTTTTGGCGATGGCTTACAGTAGGACCAAAAGCGGAAGTACGAAATTCGTATCAGCCTTGGCGCGATCCTACACTAGCTATGGCTATGCCAGCGATCGCAGCTAATGACTTGGCCCGTAGGACTAGCGAGGAGCACTATACCAGATATCTAAAAGCTGCGTGGTGGGTGCTGAAACCACAACCAGCTCCACGGCCTAGCATCCCGGGCAGAATCCACTTCATTAGTCTGTTTTAAACAGACCTGTAAGTGGCTGCACATTTATTATGCTTAACAAGCAGGCTGCGTCCCTACCTTGGACAGAGTGACTATGTGTAGCCAGTGAATTCGGGGCAGGCAGGCCAAGCTTGACGCTTTGCAGCCGTTATGGGACAAGCGGAGGTTCCTGCACAACACCTAATACTTGAGCGGACTCACATATGATTGTACCTAGTGTTTTCGCTCCATCAGGGGTCTCGGAGCAGTATGGAAAGGGCTTGTAAGGAGGTAAAGACTAGTTATATGTGATTTGAGTACCAAGTAATGCCTTAACGGTGAAGAAATGATATGAGATGTGTACAGGTCAGTTGAGTCTCATTGACATCGTACGGCTCATGACTCGTATACGTTTAACATCGCCTTGCGAGAGGTTCAAGGGCTTAGCGTACCACGAAGATATGAGTTTTCGAAACGCTTACCACCCATACCCCGCACCTCTGGCCAGCCCTGTGTCTTATCGCTTATAGACGTGACAACAGCGTTAAAATCCCGCACCAATGCCTGTGGCGCGGAGATGTATGATGCTGATTCATCGCAAGGCACGGCTAAGCAACCTCAAATACAGAGAGCGTACAGGAATCCATTCCATGAAGCTTTTGAGCTCTCCCATTGGCCCAATGGCGTTGTCAAAGCGGGACAGCATCTTAACAGAGCACGCGCTAACCATGTACACTCCTAATATTATGTACCTCTGTAACATTTTAGCCTGCCAGATAACACTAGTGCTGTGCGGAGATTTTAGCCAAGACAACTTCCCTAAGTCTTCGTGTTGAGACTACCCAAAGCATGTCATGTCAAGCACGCTGTGGTGAGTTTCTAGGCATCAGTCAGCAAATGTAGGAAGTATGTCATTCCCTACTCGGGTATTGTGCCAGCCACGTATGGCACAAGTCGTTGCAATTCCGACTATAAGAGCGTCATGCTCGGTTCGATATGTTGAACTCAACACTATTCCAAACTCCCAACGTTCGAGATCCTATCCCACCTACGATATGCCAATCTCACACGTCATGATCAAGGCTGGCGCCAGCGAGCATGCTGCCACTGTCGACTTCTACACCAAAGCTCTACAACCTCTGGGGTACGAAAAGCTCAAAAGCTTCCCAAACGGCATAACTGGCTTCGGGAACAAGTCTCCTGACCTGTGGGTGGCCATTGACGCCAAAGACTCGCACTCGACCATTCACTTCGCATTTCAAGCACCAGGTAAGCCTGCTTCAACATGTCAAGATCAACGCCAAGTCTTTCTTTTGTTGTCTGACCTTGCAAAACAGACTCCGCCGCGGTGGACGCTTTCTTTTCCGCGGCCATAGCTGCAGGAGCCAAGGATAACGGACCTCCTGGACTGAGGCCGGGTATGGATCCCAAATACTACGCGACCTTCATCTACGATCCGGTCGGAAATAACATTGAGGTTGGCTGCATGGTGGAATCATGAAGAGCTGACCACCAGTTTGCAATGTCCCTGAACAGCTTACTTTTCGAAACCTAACGGTTCAGCTAACGATCGACTGAGGGATGCTGAACCCTGATGGGCAGAGAAATGGCCAAATATAACAGTTCTACACAGGCATTTGTATTTAGCACTCCGTTTCATACAAGAAACACACCATCCATACCTGCTGTTTCGTGCAAACCATTCTACGCACTTGTTGAGGCTTAGAGTATTATGTGCCCCGTTAAGGAACCACGTGACTGGACCGAGTGTAATAGCCTGAAAACGTTCCTGCCACCCGAACGTTCTAAGGTCTTGTTCTATGACGTCTGTATTAATATACCATCCTTGTGTCTATTGGAGAAAACTTTTGCATACGGCATGAACTAGCGAAAAGTTGTGTAGATGAACTTCTGATTGCAGTTGCGGAGGGTCTTCAGGTAATTCGGGCAAAAGTGGGATCATTTTTGACTGAGCACTCTTCTCGGTAGCCCGTTTTTGAAGGACACTGGCTGCCGGATGTTATGGGACGGAAAAGGTAGGGACGTTGGGTTTCATGATTCCTGCTTTATGCCAAGCAATCTGGTCTAGTGATGCTCCAAGCGAATCGATATGGTCGTAATCAATCACTGTAATGGCTATCACAGTGGGGCTTGGGACGAAATAGTAGAAGTAAAAGTAAGCTCAGAAGACTGATCCTCTAAATTACGCTAACGTGCAATGCCTAAAAAAAAATTCCTAAAATAATAGCATCGCAATTCTAAAGGCGCGACCCTCCTAAACTTTCTTTAAGGAGTAACAAGGTTGGAGGAAGAACGATTAAAGAGAGATGTTCATCACTTCTAGCAGGAAGCCAATGACGATGATCTGTCTAGGGAAGCGCAAGCGCTACGCGATAGTAAAAGTTGAGCTGATCGTAGGATTTTCCAAGAATAAGGCAAATGAACAACCCAACAACAACGGCTGGATGCGAAGTGGAAAAAATTTTCGATTTTCCTAGTTGTCCCAGGGTGCATGATGTATCATCTTGTCAAAGCGGCTCGTAGCGGGGTGTAGGAGCGGTCTAGGCGATCAAAGTATGTTTGCTTGAATGGCTCACAAGATTTTTCATGCTTGCGTTGGGAAGGTGTGATTCTCAAAGGTCGATGTGAGCCCAGTTGGATAATAGGGGCACCACGAGATGGGAACTACGTGCCAAGGTTGGACCTCATGCCATGCATGCACATAACCAGACCGCTTACATTCAGCACAAATTATATCATTCTCAACCCGATGTGGCGTCGAGCTTGGCGCGCACAGCCGTGACTTGGCCGTGCTGGAGGTCTCAGATCCCATCCCTCTCCGGTGTTTTTTAGTTTACGTAGTCGTTGTCCTTCAGAAACGTTTCCCTGAGCCCGGTAGCACTCCATCCACGCTTCAATTCTCGTGCAGGCTAATATATGGTCGGTATAGGCCGTTGGATACAACAAAGACAATTGTTCTGCTACTAACACGTACGTTGGGGAGATATGTCCTCCAATGCGAGCTCTGACGAACAGTTAGGAGCCTAACTACTTTCGTGGAGTTTTGGCCGCGGCCTGCGCGGTCCTCCGCCGTTCCGACCGTATACCGTATTCTACCTCCAATGGCCGAAAGCCCGGTCAAGAGAAACCACATCACCAAAGCTCCGCATCTGGGTGAGCGCTGTGCGCGCAAGTTTGAAGTGCGGCCTTGGTAGAATGGACGGGGTTTTTTCCGTCCTAGTTCACCTCTTGTGTGAGAATCATGGAGTATATTTAACATTGCAATCATCCCTTGCTCACCATCGGACCATTCATGACAACTTTGTAATTCTAGGTTCTCAGTTTTCGCATACTTCAATCTCGTACTCTCTTTGTTGCCGTGTATAACATTCTTACAAGCTTCTCCAAAGCCGAGCATGCACTCCGCCGGTACCACTGAGAAACGAACATCCTCAAGCGATGACTATCACGAGCGCAAAACCGACAATTCCTCGTCACCATCTAATTCAACCGCCATTTCCAATCGAGACGAACGTACTCAGCAAGTCATCGACGATGACCAGGATATTCGCGTCCACGACGAGGTCCACGAATTAGCCCGTCGCTACACCTCTCAGTCTCAGCACCACCCCCTGGCCTTTCCTATCTCGGATGGATCACTCAATCCAGATAGTCCGGATTTCAATGCTAGAAAATGGGCGAAAGCTTTCTACAACGTTCGCAACAATCTATCTGGTGACCAAGAGCCACGAACAGCGGGCGTGGCTTTTCGGGATCTCAACGTGTATGGCTTCGGCACCTCCACGGACTTCCAGAAGAGCGTTGCAAATGTTTTGCTGAAAGGAATGGATGCAGTAAAGAATCTGGTCCTTCGTCAACAGGAACAACAACGTATAGACATTTTGCACAATTTGGAGGGAGTAGTCCGCAGCGGGGAGATGCTTGCTGTATTGGGTCCACCTGGATCAGGCTGCTCCACACTGCTGCGTACTATCGCTGGAGACACCCATGGTTTCAAGGTCAGTAAGGAAGCTGTCATGAATTATCAAGGTATCCATCCCGATGAAATGCGAACCGCGTTCCGTGGCGAGGCAATTTATACCGCCGAGGTCGATGCCCATTTCCCCCATCTAACAGTGGGAGACACGCTATACTTTGCGGCACGAGCCCGCTGCCCTAAGAATCTTCCTCAGAATACTTCCCGTCGCGAATATGCTGAACATCTTCGCGACGTGATGATGGCTATGTTCGGCATCCTACACACCAAGGACACACGAGTTGGAGATGATTTCATTCGTGGAGTGAGTGGAGGGGAGAGAAAGCGCGTCACTATTTGTGAAGCTGCCCTGAGCTACTCTCCACTGCAGTGCTGGGACAACAGTACTCGTGGCCTTGACAGTGCGAACGCGCTTGAATTCTGCCGGACTCTGAGAACGCAAGCAGATGTGTTCGGCTCCACTGCATGCGTCGCTATCTACCAAGCCTCTCAAGATGCATATGACGTACGTGCCCTAGATTCATATAAGACAAACGTGTTCCGGTGCTAATCTCACATAGATATTCGACAAGGTCATTGTTCTCTACGAAGGTCGGCAGATCTTCTTCGGTAAGACGAACGAGGCACGAGGTTATTTTGAGGGCCTCGGCTTTGTGTGCCCAGAATCGCAGACGACTGCCGACTTTTTAACTTCTATGACTAGCCATCAAGAAAGGATCGTTAACCCAAGTTACGAAGGCAAGACTCCACGCAGCTCTGATGAGTTTGCGAGGGCGTGGCAGCAAAGCAAGCATCGCGAGTTGTTGAGAAAGGAAGTTGGAGCGTATCTTGAAGAGCATCCGTTCCATGGGGAGCACTACAATTCGTTTCTGGCATCTCGTCGGATTGAGCAGTCGAAGTCCCAACGCGCACAATCGCCCTTCACGCTTTCCTACATTGAGCAAGTGTGTTTGACACTATGGCGTAGCTGGGTCATGCTTAAGAGCGATCCTAGCCTGACCCTAACGATGCTTTTCACCAACATCTGCCAAGCTCTCATAATTAGCAGCATTTTCTACAACCTCGCTCCGGACACATCGACAATTTCTCAACGCGGAACTCTGGTGTTTTTTATCGTGCTGTCGAATGCGTTCTCCAGCATCTTGGAGATCATGACTCTATACGCGAAAAGGAACGTAATCGAGAAGCACAATCGGTACGCCCTTTATCACCCGAGCGCCGAAGCGCTGTCGGCTATGATTGTGGACCTTCCTTACAAAATCATCAACACAGCAGTGACAGGCGTTGTTTTGTACTTTATGTGCAACCTTCGCCGAGAGCCGGGCCCCTTCTTTTACTTTCTCTTTGTTCTGTTTGCCATGGTCATGGCCATGTCGATGATGTTTCGACTGCTGGGATCTCTTACAAAGACGATCGCCCAAGCGCTTGCACCGGCGTCTGTTATCGTTCTTCTCATCGCCCTATACACTGGTTTTGCCATCAAGGTCCAGTATATGCAAGTGTGGCTCGGATGGCTGCGGTGGATTAACCCAGTTCACTATGGGTTCGAAAGCATACTTCTCAGCGAATTCATTGGACGGAGATTCCAATGCATGAGCTATGTTCCAAATGGCCCCGGATACGAGTCAATCGGAGAGGACAATGTTGTATGTACCACGGCCGGCTCAGTTCCTGGGGAACCCTTCGTTGAGGGCTCGGCGTATATCGAAACATCCTACGGCTACCAAAACTCGCACAAATGGCGCAACGTAGGCATTATGCTTGTATTCACGGTTACCTTCATGGCTCTACATCTGATTGCTGCCGAGTACGTCGCTTCAGAGCGCTCTAAAGGGGAGGTGCTAGTATTCAGCAGAAAGACCTTGAACAAGCGAAAGCAACAAGTTCAAAGAGATGTCGAGAATCACAGCAATGATCGGAAAGAGTATGATGTAGATCATTCTGAGAGTCTCCCTACTATGGAAAAAGCCACTTCTGTCTTCCACTGGAAAGATATCTGTTACGATATCAAAATCAAAGATCAGTCTCGCAGAATCTTGGACAATGTTGATGGCTGGGTTAAGCCTGGAACCTTGACGGCTTTGATGGTGAGAAACATTACTTCCGAATAGGCAATGCCTTACTGATGCGCGATAGGGAGTCTCTGGAGCTGGGAAAACAACCCTGCTCGACGTACTTGCAAGTCGCGTTACAATGGGCGTTATCTCAGGAGACATGCTTGTCGATGGAAATGCCCGAGATGCCTCTTTTCAGCGGAAGACAGGCTACGTTCAACAACAAGATCTCCATCTCCACACATCAACCGTAAGAGAAGCACTTACTTTTAGTGCTCTATTACGACAGCCACCGAAATACTCTCGCCAAGAGAAGATTGATTACGTGGATACAGTCATCAGCCTTCTTGATATGCGCGAGTACTCAGACGCTATTGTTGGCGTTCCTGGTGAAGGCCTTAATGTTGAGCAGCGGAAGAGGCTGACAATAGGGGTTGAACTTGCAGCTCGCCCGCAACTGCTTCTCTTCCTAGATGAACCTACTTCTGGCCTAGATAGCCAAACTTCATGGTCTATCTGCAACCTAATGGAAAAGCTAACTAAGAGCGGCCAAGCGATCCTTTGCACTATTCATCAGCCATCAGCTATTCTATTTCAGAGGTTTGACAGACTTTTACTTCTTGCCAAAGGAGGAAGAACTGTCTATTTTGGCCCTATTGGACAGAACTCGCAGTCCTTAGTAGCCTATTTTGTCAAGAATGGTGGCCCTCCGTGCCCACCCAAGTCAAATCCTGCCGAATACATGTTGCGGGTGATTGGTGCGGCGCCGGGCGCTCACACGGATCTTGACTGGCCAGCGATTTGGCGTCAAAGCCCCGAGTACAAAGATGTGCAGATCGAGCTCAACAGACTGGTTGCTGGCCGTACATCGCAAGCAGAGCAAACCGATGTTCAAGACGGTGCTACTCTAGCTGAGTTCGCCGCACCCCTGAGTCTGCAATTCAGGGAAGTGGCATGGCGTGTATTTCAACAATACTGGCGGAGCCCGACATACCTGTATTCCAAAGCATTTCTCTCATGTGGGGCGGTAGGTTTCAACCACGATGTTATTACGAAGGCACGTCAGCTGACTAGTTCCAGGCTCTCTTCATTGGTCTCTCCTTCTTGAACATGAAAAATACTCAAGGCGGACTTCAAAACCAACTTTTCGGGGTCTTTATCTTCTTGACCGTTTTCAGCCAATTAGTTGACCAGATATTGCCAGTGTTCGTCTCCCAGCGTACAATGTACGAAGCTCGTGAGCGCCCATCCAAGACGTATTCGTGGATGGTATTCTTGGGTTCAAATATGCTGGTCGAGGCAGCCTGGAATTCGGTAAGACCTAGTGCATCGCATCTCTTGATTGCGAGGTTCGCTAACGGGAAGCAGGTCATGGCTCTGTTTAGCTTTATCTTGTGGTATTTCCCTATCGGTCTGTACCGGAACGCTCGTCAAACTGGTACAGAGCATTCACGGGGAACAACAATTTTCCTTTTCGTTTGGGTGTTCTTCATATTCGCAAGCAGCTTTGCCCATCTGATCATGGCGGGCCTGGAGACATACGATATTGCTGGTGCTGTTGTTGGTCTTCTTACCATTATGATGTTTGCATTTTGCGGGTGAGTGATCGCAAGTATGATAGCCTATACCTATACTAAAGTTCGTCGCAGAGTTCTCGCAGGTCCCGATAAGCTTCCTGGCTTCTGGATTTTCATGTACCGCGTCAACCCTTTCACCTACTTCGTCGAAGGATTCTTAGGTACTGCATTGGCAAACGCTCGTGCGACGTGCGACTACAATGAGTTCGTATCAGTCAACCCTCCAAACGGAAGTACCTGTATCCAATTTATGCAACCTTATCTGGACATGGCTGGTGGACTACTCGACAATCCTGAGGATACCACAGATTGCCGCTTCTGCCCCATTTCCGAGACGAACACATTTTTGAAAGCCGTCAATATCGAGTTTTCCAATCGTTGGCGTAATTTCGGCATTATGTGGGTATTTGTAGTCTTCAACATCGTTGCTGCTGTTGGCCTTTATTGGATGGCACGTGTGCCTAAGAAGTCGAAGGTTGCTAGTCCTAAGGCCTGAACCAAGATTCCAATACCCGAATCTAGCATCCTACCGAATTTGACGGGGCAGCTCGCGCATCTGATCTTCATCAGAATCCTCTCAATGACCAATCTCGTCAGATTGGTGACTTCAAAGTGTACTTGCACTACTGCAAGTCTTTCAACAAGGCTATCTTCTTCATATTGGTCGTCGCCTGTCTTTTCTTTGCCACTAGGGTCAATGTTTCGCCCACTTCTTTCTCGTAAAGGCCGAAGACGCGAAAGTTATAATGTAAGCACTGCTGCTTGTTAGCGAAAGGCCGAGCACCGGTGTAATGTTGCTCCACCGACCCTTCGGTCGAAAATCTTGGCGCTACCTAACAGAACAGTTCCTATCCGTTCAGGAGTTTGATACAAAGCAATAAAGCTTGACGGCGGAAGGCCAAAGTTATAAAGTATGGTAGATGGCCCGAATAATACCTAGCATTTATCAGCTCGCCCTCCTCCCTAGTTCTCTTCTTTCACGGTTGCTTCTTGGCGGATTGTTTGCAGTCCTTAAACACGCTCCCTTTCTCTCCACTGTTTAAGACATCGACTCTCAATGGCAGCAGAAAATCTCCCCAATCCGATGTTGCCGCTGAGCGAGCACTCGCGCAGTGGCTCCACAACCACAGATCTCACGTTGGACAATAAGGAAAAATATGAAGTTGGCGAGGAGAGCAAAGATGAAGTTGGCGAGAACAACAAAGATTTAAGTGACAAGACCTTGGGACCTTCGTCTCAGTCAGAGGTATATCCTACCGGAATCCGAATGGTGCCAGTGGTTCTCGCACTCGTGTGCGCCGTATTCCTGGTGGCATTGGACATGACTATTGTCGGTACCGCGATACCCAAGATCACGGACGAGTTTGACGGCTTGAACATGGTCTCCTGGTATGGGTCTGCATACTTCATGACCTTTGGAGGGTTCCAGCCCGCATCCGGAAAGTTGTTCAAATTCTACCCGCTGAAGATATCATTCCTCGTCTCGATCTTCATATTCGTAGTCAGTAGCCTCGTCTGCGCTGTTGCTAAGAACTCCACGACATTTGTGGTTGGTCGAGCTTTTGCTGGTGTAGGTGCGGCGGGTGTTGCCACCGGAGCTTTCACTATCGTCGCATTTTCTGCGGAGCCTAAGGTTCGACCTGGGTTGATTGGCTTGATGGGTGCAGTCTATGGACTCTCGAGCGTTCTTGGTCCAATCCTCGGTGGAGTGTTCGCGGATCAGGTTACGTGGCGCTGGTGGTGAGTATTCAAATTCTTCAAGCAATGTCGACAGATACTGAATACGATAGTTTCTACCTCAATGTTCCCGTCGGGGGTGTCTCTGCCGCCCTAATCGTTCTCTTCTTCAAAACGCCACCGCAGGCTACAACCACAAAGGCTTCTGCGAAGGAGAAGCTGCTTCATATGGACCCACTTGGGGTAATCCTTGTCATGGCGGGAATAATAACATTCATTCTCGCAGTGGAGTATGGAGGACAAAAGAAACCGTGGCGTAGCGGCACTGTCATCGGTCTCTTCGTTGGCAGCGTATTAATCTGGATCGCGTTCGGGCTGTGGGAGTATTTCAACAACACACATGCGATGCTCCAAGGTCATGTCATCCGGAAACGTTCCGTCTGGCAGCCATCCGCCTTCCAGTTTTTTTTCGCTGCATCGTATTTTGTTCTCCTCTACTACCTCCCTATCTATTTTCAGAGTGTCGACAACCGAACCGCGATATCTTCCGGCGTGCTAAATCTCCCCCTGGTACTTGCAATGGCAGCAGGTAGCACAGTGAGCGGCATAGTCGTTTCGAAGACCGGCCACGCGGCGCCTTTTATGGTAGCTGGGGCAGTCATCGCAACTGTAAGTTCTGGCCTTATGTACACGTTCGACATAGGCACGACCATGGGGAAATGGGTTGGCTATCAGTTTCTATATGGAATCGGCGTCGGAGTGGGCTTCCAGATGGGTATTACAATTGCCCAGGCAAATGCGAAAATGGAGGACATGTCATCCGTGACAGCGACAGTATTTTGTAAGCAAGTCATTCCAAGATGTAGAAACCATTAAGCTAACTTGATTCACTTCAGTCTTCCAAACCATCGGAGGCGCATTTACCGTTTCTGCTGCACAGTCTGGGTTCGTGAATCGAATGCTAGAGGTTCTTGCCCGAATTGCTCCAGAAATCAATCCGCAAAAGGTCCTCGGGACGGGTGCAACGCAAATTCGCCATGCATTTCCCGCCGACAGCATACCAGATATAGTAGTCGCATATATGGCTGGTATCAAGGTCACATTTGCGCTGGTAGTTGGGCTCGCCGGTGTCACCTGCATTTTGGTGGCCTTCGTGCCTCGACAACGTCTCAATTCTGGAGCAACACACGGAGCTGTTGCGTAAGCGCATAGAAAAAGAAACTATGGAGATATTTTCCCTTGCGCCCTTTCGTCGAGGTAGATTGCCCTACTTCGCCTAATTTTAGTTGGTGCGAGCCCCGTTCGCCATAAGGATTTACGGAGCGAGCTGCAATTCTGGGCACCAAGGCAACGGGCATCAAGAACTGGTTCAAGTAATCGTTTATTAGATTTTTAGTAGATAATAGAAGAGTAAAGGAGCGCTACTTGCAAAGAGAAAGATTGTATTACAGGGGTTGAGTCCTTTGCTCAAGGCATGTGCTCGCTATGACGTGCTTGAATTAGTAAGGCCGCCTGCCGTTCCTAGGCGTCAGCGCTTGTTTCGTTGCTCCGCCGAGTCGGCGGAAGATGGAACTAGGGTGGTTGAGACACAATGCGAACGCCCTTTTCGGATCCTTCTTTATCGATGTACGGCATCATCACTACTCGGTCTATGTCTTCCTGCAATCCAACCGAATCCCACCATGACGAGTTCCGAGCCAGACGCTAAGCGCCGCAAGCTTCGGAAAGGAACGAAAAGTTGTTGGGACTGCAAAAAGAGGAAAGTCAAGTGCACCTTTGACGCGACATCAGAGACAGTCTGCATTTCCTGCCGGCATCGGGGAGTGCCTTGCATTGGACAAGACCACCCTGAAGAAGATCACCAAGTACTCTTCGAGAACAATCGAGACCCCCTAGTCTCTCGTATCCAAAGAGTCGAGCTCCTCCTCGAGCAACTTATCGAGATCGGACAAAAGGTAGAAAAGGACATTGCCTCGACGGGACCTAGGCTGCCTGAACGTAAAACCGCTTCCGGGTACGACACCCCAGTGAGTGATGCTCAAACACGGGAATGGTTACATACTCCTGCAGAATCACAGGCTCTGTCAGGGGGCCAGGATATCTGCGTTATCGCGGAGTATAGGAAGTTATCGGAGGAACTGGTGAAAGCGTTTCCTTCCCAAGAAGACATAGATGTATTCTGCAAGTCGAACTACCTCGCTACATTTTACTGTCATCAGCTATTTACGAAAGGGGCCGATCGCCCCGAGCACGAGGCGATGCACTTTGTCAATGAAATCGCCAAAATACCAGATCCTACGACAACACTCCCCGTTCAGATTGCAAAACGAATGATCATATTCGCTACGTTTCTCCAATACTTCCCGCCACGACATTCTAGGGGGCTGAAGGAGCACCCAGCATCAATCATGGATAGATTAGTTGAGACGGCGGTTCGCTTGGTGACCACCAATGAAAAAATCATCACCTGCATTGATGGACTGGAATGCATCGTTTTGGAGGGTGTCTTTCATTCCAATAACGGCAGCTTGCGGCGAGCGTGGCTGGCTTTCAGAAAGGCAATGGTCATTGCCCAGTTGATGAAGATAGATCAGCAAAAGCCAATACCGGCACCAGCTTCCGATGCAAGCAATCAGATTCGTCCCATGTTTTTATGGTTCCGCATCGTCTACATGGACAGTTATCTGAGTCTCATGCTTGGACTTCCACATGGAGGACAAGACACCAACATGGAAAACGATATTCCCGGCGAGACTCCAAGTTGTAAACTCGAGCGGGCACATACTCTTATTGCGCGAAAGATCATCGATCGTAATCGCCAAGAATCTTTATTCCACGACTTTACAGCGACACGAGAACTTGACCGCGAACTACTCATGGCTGCTAGGTGCCTTCCAGACAAGTTTTGGTTGCCGCCAGACTATACAGGGATCCAGCCAAACACGAAGGAATCATTTTGGGAAATCATGCGGCTTTGCGATCAACTTCACCACTTTAACCTTGTGCACCTGTTGCATTTACCCTTCCTTCTTCGTTGCGAGAAAGAATCCAAAGACTACGCTTATGCTAAGATTACTTGCGTCAACGCCAGCCGCGAGATACTTAGCAGATTCATATCATTCCGCAAGTCCAATTCCGATATGGTTGGTGCTTACTGCCGCACTGCTGATTTTTTTGCTTTCATGGCTGGCATGACGGTGTTGCTAGCTCACATCGATAGCCATCGCCTGGACGTCGTAGATTGGAGAGCCCATCAGCGGCTTGGAGATCGCGCAATGGTGGAGCAGCTGCTCCAAAACTTGGAGCTTGTGAGACAGCAGAGGAATGATAGTTTGACGCACAATAGTGCAGAGCAGTTACGTCGGTTGCTCGACATCGAGAGCGACGCTGCCCGCGGAATACAACACACCGCTGGCAACACGGTAAATTCCCTGGAAGAAAATTGTGGTGAGCTCCAGCTTTCAATTCCATATTTCGGCATCATCAAGATCGGTCGTTACGGAATCACACGAGATGAGCCCAATGATACTAGCTCGGGCCCAGCGATTCCGATCAATATGCCGAGTTCTGTACATGCAGCAAATCATCTCTTCTCCGCTGCTGGTCTGGATGCGACACCGCACCTAGATCCCTTGATGCAAATGTTTCTTCGACCTGTATCGCCAGATTTGCAACTTCCGTCGCTCGCTGAACATGGCCAAGTCGAAATATATCATGAACATGTTGAAAACCCAGGTTGGGCAGCAAGTGTTAATGACTGGGCTTTCCAAGGGGTTGATGCAGCATTCTTCGACAGTGTCATGCGTGGTACGGTAGATTTAAGCACTCCGGTACAAGAAAATGCCGAATAGAATCCGTTGTCAAGTCCAATCCGCGTACTCCACGTTCCTGCAACTATTACTTCGCAACTCAATGCTTCAAGGGGACCGTTATGGATTGAATCGCTCTCTATCTAATCAATACCTTATTTTAGAGATTAGAGCCTCACGCAGATGCCTGTAGGCCGCTACGCGCAGCCACTATGCGCAGCCACTATACGCCTCTATAGCCTACTTATATCTATTCTTTGTATTTACTAATATATTTTATATATTAGTATATGGAGTCAGAAAAAGCTATATGTACTATTCTTCATAATTTTAGACTACTATTTTACTACTAAGTATAGAATTATACTCAGGTTTATAACACCTGCATCCATGACACTGTCGATATTTTGATTTCGCTATGTTCTACCATTTTGGCCCCAAATTAAGTGCCTTCTCACCTATAATAGCCACCAATACATTGCCATTATAATGCGAAAACCATCTTCATCCCGTTCAATGGGCGGCTTTTGATCTGATCCTCTCCAGGTGCTGACTTGCGAGGATCGCGAAGAAGGGGATGCAATGGAGGCCACCCTGCATCTGCCGGATCGGCGGAGGTTGGAGTATAATTTCGTCACGCAAGGCTGCATCTGAGAGATAAGAGAAAAATGAGGAGGCGAACCTGCGAGCCTCACCGTCCGCAGCGAATTGAGCGCCTGCACTATCAATGAAGCTGTATCTTATAATAAAGGGGGATAGAGGCTTAAGAAGTGAGCAGTAGCTTACCGTGGTACTCGATATCAGCTCCGAGGCCCTCCCACACTACGCCGATGACTGGTTTGACGTCCAGGCCAGATACGTCGAACCCTCCCGCCTGAGGGGACCTGAACGCAGCGAATTTCCCTCCTGCACTCAAGGTGGCTTCGACTGAGGCTACACTGGATCCTACAGATGCCGCATCGATACCGTAGTGAACGCCCTGCCCGCCCGTGGCCCGTTTGACTTCATTTGTCCAGTCCTTGTCTTGGTAATCAACAAGTATGTTGTAGCTGTAGGGCGGCTGTCGAAGCGTCGTGTGCTTGGACGTGCTGGCTACGCCAATCAAATTGATCTTTTCGGATAGTCCCCTTGCTGCGAGATGAACTAGCTGGGCGGCGAAATGTGCAACTTGTCCGGCGGCGCCATTGATGAGTACATTAGTCGGGTCGGCTTTCTGAGTCTTTTCTTCCGAACGGGACGTGAAGAAAGGGCAAGGAAATCTTAGGCGGTAGAACAGCCCCTGCGCTGCGGTGAGAGCGCATAAGGTCACGCTCGCCGCACTTTCTATCGGTAAGGATGCTGAGATAAGCCAAGTCAAGTCGTAGTCTGTAATCAGATACTCGGCAAAAGCACCGGGGCGCTCGTTGACTGAATTGGCTTCATAAATCTAGTCAGCCCAGACACCAAGCGAAACGCACTCGAGGCAATGCCACTGACCTCCTTGAACGAAGCCAGCTACGCGGGCACCGACCTTGGCACGGGGGTCGGAAGCGTCTGCGAGGTCCGAGCCGATCCGAGCAACAACACCAGCAAAGTCTGAGCCGATTGTCCGCAGCTCTTGTGCTGCCATGGGACGATCGACGTTCATCACATCTACCGGATTCAAGGCGACTGCCTGGACGCGGACCACGATCTGTCGTCGTCCTGGTTGCGGCAGTGGTACAACTTCGACAGCGACTGCGCCGCCGTTGTACGGCTTCAGAACGAGGGCTTCCATCTGCGTCGAGTATCGAATTGGTGGTTAAGATCAAGGTCAACTCAAGGAAGCAAAAGTATCTAAGAGCTTGGTCCGATTCCCGCATGGGCGTTATTTACATGAGGAGGGAATCCACGAGTACCGTTGTGTTGGGACGTGCTCGAACGGGTTAGCCTTCCGGGTTTTAGCAGTATTTGCTGGAAACGGAATGTCTGCCCAGTTATACTTACGCTAAGGTTCCCTAATAGCTTCATTGATTACCATTGCCACCCTACCTCAATCCCCACCATGGTGAACCGAGGCCGTCCGTCCAGGGACTGCTTACCTTGTAGGACACGGAAGCTGAAAAGGTGTTCGACTGGCCGGCTTGCACCTAGAATCCCAGCTAACGCAGGAGACCGATCAAATAGTGTGATCTGCGGCCTGAACGCTGTGGACAATGCTCCAGAGCCGGCATCGCTTGCTCTGGGTATCGAGACCCTCGAGATGTCTCTTTTCGCGACGAAACATCCAAGAGTGGGCAAAAGGTTCTGGCGCGGTATGCTGAAAACCACACATCTCGGCCAATGTCGTTGGAGCTCGATCGGGAGGTCGTTGCTCGTTATGCCTTCTTCACGGTTTTCATCTCTGGCTTTTCTACTGGGTTCATAGGGATTGTTCCCTCGTATATGGGGCAGTCGTTGCCTGCGCCCCTTGCCGCAAGCATCGACGCTACAAGCCTGGCTTTTCTGACTACCTCTATCGCTTCTACCTCAGATGATAAGCCCAGGATTCTCCGACTGGCACGTCAAAGGTATGTCGAAGCTATTCGTAGCCTTGGTCACGTTCTTGGGGAATCGGGAGGCATCAATGCTCCTGTCATCCTGGAGTCGATTCTGCTTCTCGATCAGTTTGAGAAGATGGTCACCCATGCGCCGCGGGATTCACACGGCTGGACGGCGCACACCCGAGGCGGTGTGACGTTGATCCAACAGCTGGGAGCTAGCTTTACGCAAACAGCTGTTGGGCGGGGTCTCGCCGCTCGTGTCATTAGCGCTTTGATAGTTGGCTGCGGTGCTGCGGCAATCGAGGTCCCTGAAGCACTTACTTCGCTCCGCGATGCAATTGGCCCGTCCATGTCATCCGACATCAAGTGGGCTTTCATGAGGATTTTGGCGGATATCGTGAATCTCCAGGCCAATCTACACAGTGTGGGGGACCGCTACTCGCCTCAACATCGGGCTCGGGCACGAGCTCTTGACGCGTCCCTTCTAGCATTGCTTGCGAGATTCCCACCGTCTTGGGGCCCACGGCGAATATCGCCAATCGAGTCGCACAGTCATCTCGTGTTTGGCTCATATGTCGAACTGTTTCCAAATCAGTTAACCAGGCAGCTCACCACCGGAGTGCGGTGTATGCGGCTCGTTCTCAACCAAATCATCTCTGAGGCAGGCCTAGGCGACAGCGCAGATTCCGTGACAGCGACGCGCGACGTTGCGCAGGGAATATGTGCCACCGTGGCAGCGCTTGTGTTGTCGGATGTGTTCCATAGGAATGACACACACATTCCTCCGCTCCGGCAGCTGCAGTGCTGCACATTACTTGCCCCGCTCCATTTGACGCACCAGGTTTGCGAGCATACAGAGATGAAAACTTGGATCCAGGGTATCCTACGATACATGGTAGACTCAGAAGGTATTAAGGCGGCACAAGACACATTGGATTTGGTTCTTCGAGAACCAAATGCAGACTATTGGCGCGTCGTTTCGGCAGTTGGTAGCTATGCATTTGCCACTTGAGGAGGTCGTATCTGGAGGTCTTGTTGAAAGTCGTAAATTGAGCAAAGCTCGCGAATATTTCCAAAGCTGAGAAGCTCTAAGTGGATTAAACAGGACATCACAGTAAAGGCTGGCACGTTTTCTCTCTTCTTTCTCCAGTCAAAACTTTGCCGCATACGCTGACTACATCTGATTTTATATGCTAAGCCATAATATAATGAATGAACTCATAGGAGAATTGAGAGCGGAACATTCCCTCGACAAATCTGGGCTTTCACGCAATGAATGCTTCCGAGGATCATTTCCATAAATTACCTCCCAAGGTAGGTAAGGTGGCTAGTCAAAGTATGAAGACAACGGATCCCGGAGTATTATAGCATCAGTCTCTTGCCGAACAATAACAGGAACTTCCGGCTTCATCCGCCTATGTTTTACTGTAACGTGCATGAATACGTTAACTGGCCAAGGTGCATTATTCTCCCTGGCCTCATGCCACGCTATTCACTTCTTTGCAGTGATCAGCCCAAACCAAAGGTCTGATCGACCTTTCCCATCTGTAAAGTTCTTGACGTCGTCCATGACCGGTCCCATCGCACGGGGAGAGGCGAAAGCCTCACGCATCTTTTTCTCCGACTCCCATATCAAGATGCATTGACAGAAATAGCCATGGTCCTTGGTTTCACGAGGAATGAAACCGGGATCCTCGGTAGGCTGAGATATGAACCAGCTTTTGAGACCTATGGGCTTGAAATGTTTCTCTACCAAAGGCATATGTGTGGTAATAAGGTAATCGATGTCGAATGACTCCACAGCTTCCTTGGGATAGACGAACTGCATGATAGCCTCGCAGTCAGACATGGTGTGAAATTTATCTAAACTTTTGAGATTCGGGGTGGGTTATAGTAGCAGAGAAGGCTTTGGTAGCTACTCATTTACACCTGGCAGGATCGGTGATGATTAATGAATTTTTGAGCTACGCATTCTCCCTGTTAGAAGCGATACCAAGTCAGCTGGTTTAGCCTACTAGAGTTTATCCTGGGCAAGGGCTCCAAGATTGAACCATATAGATGAGACCAGGTTTGACTATTCTTTGGTTCCGGCCCTCACATTTTGCGACCTTCCTGATTGGTGTCTTCGTGGAATTAGCATGAAAAGAGGCGTCAAGATGTCTAGCTTCTTCCGTTGAACATAAATCCATGGGGATAACCTTCGAATCTCGGAGCTTACATGCCCAACCAAATAGCGCCTAAATAGGCTAGCCTTCCGGAACGGCCTTACCAACCCTGGTATTCTACCTGCGGGAAGGTGTCAACAAAAGAAAGACACACGCCACAATTACTTGACTAGAATTTTTCGCCCGACACTCTAGATATCACCGGCTTTCATCGATCTTACCAAGCAAGAAGAACGGCACTTTGTTATAGAACTTGGACACATCTCGCGTCATCCCCGCAGCTTCTAACCCAGCAAAAGCCTCTGGAACAGCCCCCTCGCTCTCCCATACTACAGTAGACCCAGAAAACTTTTGCCCGCTTTTCCTCTTGGGGCCCACGGAGATAATCACCTCCAGTTCAGCTTTTTATACAATACTTAGACCATTGTGAGAAGACAAATAGCCTGTGCTGGGGTTTGTAATAATTAACATCATATCTAGCATCTATTTCGTTCGGACACAAGACAGTGGCAGTGACAGTTATATTGAGACCCAGTTAGCTAGACCGGAAGTTAGCAGGTTAGGAGAAATAGATTGAGAACCGTACACGTTCCTTTTAAAGTACGCGTTGCTTTTTGAACACGGTCAATCGTCTTGAGCATCAAAAGAGGGCAAAGGCGGATGATGAACCCTTCTGAGCAACACGATAGGAGCTAATGCTTTGCACCGGAAGCGAGAGCGAGAGTGTAGCTCTTACGAAATGCTTTTGTGGGGCTAGATAGCCGTACAATTGGATGCTGTGTTTCATAGTGATAGGACGATACTGCCATAGAAGTCTAGCTGTATGATTCTGAGTGCTAGCGCCGCCTTGACCTCGGTCGGACTTAATGCTCTTTTTGTTACATTCCAGCCGTTTGAGTCACCTATTCACAATAGCGCTCTCAGCTCGGGATAACTTGGCGTAACGCCAATATTAGCTTATAAATATCCACGCTGATATACGTATATAAGTGGTATCCTTCTCATTGCCGACTTCTTCCTACTTCTTCCAAATAATCCAAAAAGCAAGGATACTATCAAAGATCATGTCGACCATCAAGAACGTGTTAATCATTGGCGTAAGTTTTCATTGACTCGAAAACCCGCATCTTTTGCATGATAATGACCAAATTGAAGGCAAGTGGCAATCTTGGTCCATCGGTTTTGAAGGCGCTCATCGACGCAAAGGAATTTGATGTAACTGTGGTATCTAGGCCTGAGTCGAAAGCAACTTTCCCTCCAGGAGTCAAAGTCGTCAAGTCTGATTACTCAATTCAATCGTTTGAGTCTGTATTTCGAGGCCAGGATGCTGTCGTGTCTACTGTTGGAAATGATGCTTTTGAGAAGCAGCAGCAGATTGTCGAGGCTGCGATCAGGGCTGGTGTAAAACGGTTCATTCCCTCTGAGTTCGGCATCGATACGACTAAGTCAGAGGTTCAAAATTACCTCCCTGTTGTTATGGCTTCCAAGAGAAAGTTTGTTGAGTTCCTTGAGAGCAAGGAAAAGGAAGGTTTGAGTTGGACTGCAATCGGTTCAGGCGCGTTCCTGGATTGGGTGAGTTCTTTCTATGACGTCAGTTGTTACCTTTTCATTGACACACGAAAAACAAGGGTCTCAAACACGAGTTTCTTGGATTCGACCTGAAGACACGAAAAGCCACTCTTTGGGACGATGGAAAAACTCACTTCACGGCTACAACTCTTGATCAAATTGGTCTTGCCGTTTCTCGGGTACTTCAAAAACCGAGCGAGACGGCCAATCGGTACTTGTACGTCTCATCGGTACGTACATCTCAGAGGGAGATTCTCGATACCATCGAGAAGGTCACAGGTGACAAGTGGACTGTGGAGAATGTGAATACGAACGCGAAGGTAAAAGAACTAAAAGAGCGTTTAAACCAGGGCGATTATAGCGTTGTGCTTGACCTAATCGCTGCTGCTATTATCGCGCTCCCATTAGGAGACTTGACGACTAAGTCGAGTCTAGACAATAAGCTTCTTGGATTAGAACAGGTAGACCTTAACACGGTTGTGAAGCAAGTTGTATAAATATAGAAGATAGTCTAAGTATCCAACCTTCTGAAAGCTCAATACATAGTTCATACGGCTTAGAGGCATTGTATTCAGCCTACATGAATACTCTCGCTATGCCGCGTTTCCGTTGGATAGTTCCTTTTCGAACCTGTCACCCAGAGCTGCAGCTGACCCTTTTTATCAGGCTTGTAGCTTATCTTCTCGAACTGTGCCACTTGAAAGGGTTTGCACGCCGGTTTTCCGTCAACTTTCCATTGTGCTTCGAGTGTCACGCCAGGGTCCCAGCGTCCGACGCTTGCTTCGACTACGTGACCGAGTTTGATCCACGCTTTGGCTTCCAAGCATGGTACCTTTTGTCGCGCAACTGCAGCAGAGCGCCCACCGCGCGCAATGACTTCCTCCCATACATTTCCGCGCGTGTGAGGTCTGACTGCACTAGGATCCAAGGGTTTGGTGCCGCTAGGTCCATGGTCTTGGATCCATTCGTATACTAATTCCAAATAATCCCAGATTTTACGATCTTGATAGTATCCGCCGTGTGGTTTCTCTGGCAGGATAGTTATATTTGCCCAGCCCGGACCACCAACTGCGTCGGTTCTCTTCTGAAATTCTTGGACGCCTTCATTCAAGTAGTAATTGTCCCATGTACCAACATAGACAAATATGCGGCCTGCTAACGCTTTGCCAAGATTCCGTGAGTTATTCCAGTTGCTGACAACGTAATCACTCAGATCCATGTGCTTCCAGTGCTCGACTGCTTCTGGGTAGATCTCCCCAGTGACTTTGTCCCATGGTTCCAGCGGGTAGTTGTTGTAACCCTGGATTCCAAACACGGCGTTCCAGACATCCCATTGATTCGAAGATCGGGTATTGGTGCCAAAAGTGAGCTCCCAGTGGTTCTCCTGCGCTACCGTTGCGAGGATAATCTCGGTTCCGTTGCGGTGTGTTCGAATTGAAGGCACAAAGCTACCGTTTGAACGCACATATGCATTTGTGGCAGAGTAAAGCTCGATATCCTGGTGTTTGTGGAAGTCCAAAGAGTCGGGATAGGAGGAAAAACAAGCTCCGAACAAGTCTGGTCTAAAGATGAGGTTAGCGATAGACTCCCAGCCGCCTGTGGAGCCGCCTTCTTGAATGCGGGCATATGGGCTCTGGATTGTGTTGAAAAGTTCTTCGATATATGGGATAAGCTCATCGTTGATGGCATCCCCATATGGACCAAGATTGGCGGTATTGACTGCGTATGAATCATCGTAGAAGGGATTTTCATGGCGAAAGGTGACCATTATCAATTTAGGGGCCGGACGATCCGCTGTGCCATTGCTCCCCGGTATGATGCCATTATCCCAAGCTTTTGCAAATTCAGCGTCTGTTGAGTACTTCAACGCACCCGAGTCTCCTGGCCAGTGTCCTTGCGAATAAATTACGGGATAGCGAGTGCCTGTATCGTTCGCGTTGTAGCCTGCAGGAAGAACGATATTCGCACCGACGTAGGTGTCACGACCCCAGAACTCGCTAAGCTTTTTGCTGCGCATCTTGATGTATTTCAAGTTCGGTGTATCTTCATAATTTCCCTGGTTACATCCACCAATCTCGCTGGTTGACAACGCGTCCGATATCGTGATATTGTCCAAGACGAGTTCGATGGTTTGTGAACCTCCAAGGACTTCAACATCGATAGGGTTACTTTTGAGAGACCCAAATGAGTTGACATTAGGTGCGCCATCCCCACAAGGAAAATGAACGCTGACGGTAGAACCGTCACTACGTGTGACCGTGTCGTACTTGGTGAGGAAAGCCTGGATCGAGAAGCTTCCCGCGGGAGTATCACTCAAGCTCACGTTTGGCCAACCATATACGCCAGTTTCAGTAGTGACGTTGTTTCCTCCGGACAAGGTAACACTGTCGTGAGGCCCAAAATTGTACACATTCTTCCCAAATATCAAGTTTGGCGATGAAGTGACATCGGTGTCTTCGAGTGGGTCGGTTCCGTTTGGTGCGATTATAACCACGATTCGACCATCAGTCGAGGATGGCAAAAGAGAGCTGCCGGACACCTTTACAACCAAGCCATCGTTCGGAGACGATCTCCTATGCGTCGTCGGGACGCCAGCCGCGCCAATGGCGAAAGCGAAAAAGAATGCAGCTCTGAACATGGTTGATTTCTCAAGCTTGGAGTCGTAACCAGGTTGCCGGGAGGACAGACCGACTATTTTATAAGCGTCGAAGCTTTGACGCGCGATAACGACCAAAGCTTGAACGAACGCCAAGCCAGGCCATATTAGGAAGGTGTAGATGCACCCTCACTCCTTCAGGATAAAGACGATAACGTCCCGAACTTCAAGCCACATTGATCAAGCTACTTCTAAATTCAGTTAACAATGAGGAGACTTCTAAGGCAGTGACTGAGACAAGAGTGAAAATTCGTGAAATGAAAGAAATAGCATCAGCGATGTAGGTGTTGAAAATGTGTGGACGGTTCAATTAATTTCAATCGAAGCTCATAGTCACTGCTCCTAAGAATAAGCTTATATCAAGATGAACTAGATTACATGTTCCCTCGAAGGTAACTGAAGCTATTTACTCACAACCTAAACCTTTTCCTTGTCAATGTCATCGTTCTTGGTTAGACTTTTAGCGACGTGCTGTTCTCCGTCCTTGAGAAGTTTTGAACTGAAAGGATACAAAGTCATTCTTCTCTGGGCTGGCTTCTCACTTGCATCCCTCCAGATAGTCTGCGTGATGCTCTTGCCCAAGGTCTCGATGATCGGTGTAAGAATAGGGAGGCAGCCGAATATAACGACATAGGTGCACACTGCTACCACCAGCATGTTCGCCCAGTATGGCACCCCATGCGCTGCTAACTTGACGCAGATGAGAGAGCCCAGCGACCAAAAGACAAGACCGTGAATTAGGTACAGAGTCAGAATGTGTGGGAATAGCCACATGAGCAGGGGGTTTGAGAAGAATTTTTGCACAAGTGGTGATAGCTCGACAAGAAGATGGAAACCAATCGAAAATGTAAGTGCTGTGAGGCGAGGAAGGTAGTATGGAGGATACCCGTAATCCACGCTCTCGCGAATGAGTCGGCCAGTGCGCTGGTGCGGATGCACGCCATATTCTAGAGTATTAAAATTGATCGATGTCCATTGGCCAACCAAATCAATCGAGGGGCTTCCAAAAGCTAGGATGAAAATAAATCCTAGGAAGGGGTAATACACAAGAGGTCGGGCGTATAGCCAAGTCTTCCACTTGTACGAAATGTCAAGATCGGCGATGAGCAGGCCAACCCAGAAGAAAGATCCCCAGGACATGGCGTACCAATGCATGAGTATGCAAAAAGCATAGTAACCCATTCTCTTCCACGGTGTCTTTATTTCGCGAATGATCATTACGGCGAGGAGAGAGGTCCAGGAATTCTGCAATTGAACAGGAATCGTCCAGAGGACACCAATGCAGTAATTGAACGTGATCTGCGGGACGGCGTTTGGGATAATGTACATCAACTCGATGACCTCACTAATGAAGTGTCCGATGGTCACGTAGTTCGATGTGTAAGGCCAAGTCGACCACGTGACGGAAGGTAGATACTCGAGCCATTCAAGAGCGCCGACTTGCATGCAGAAGTATTCAAGAGCCGCTACGGCAGCACAAGGGATGATAAGACGAGGTGTTCTTCCGACTGTCTTTTCTGCAACGCCCTTCAAATTTCCCGTTTTCAGGTAGGTCATCACCAGGAATCGTGTGGACGATGTAAAGAAAGGCCCTTTTAAGTATCAGTATTCAGTTCCATGACAATTCATTGCGGCGCCTACCAATCCAACTGAATGTGAGCAGATATGGAGTCACGATTTTTAACGCCCACATCTCGCTTTTGTAATGTGTATGGGTATATGGGATCTCGGTTGCAGGGAGAAACGTCAAGCAAAAGTGGATCAAGGTTACAAGAACCGAGGCGAGTGCAACCTAAGTCCTGTTAGTTCAGCTCTCGCATTTACATAGAATCCTTACCAAACCGGCAAGGTAGTCCACACGTTGCTTTGGTGCTGCAATAGGTGGCACGGTGCTATTGGGTACTGTGATTTCCTTTACTGTCACATCAGGCACTTTTTGTTTTTTGTCTGAATGTATTTCCAGTGTATCGTCTTGCGTGGCAGAAGTTATGATCAGGGAAGTGTCAACATCAGCTCCAGGAACCTCGTTGGCTCCAATTCTGCGGTAGTTGGATAGACCTGTGGGAGTCGGTTGAAATGGGTTTGTGCTCGGCCTCGCAATCAATTCCTCTTTCAGGGTGGCGGGCCTAGTATCAAGTGTCTGGGATGATGAAGAAGCCGACGATGAAATAGGACGAGGGATAAAATACCCAGCTCCACCCAAAGAATTGAATTCCGCCCACCCAGTAGGTGTTAGCGCTGATGCGCGGGGAGTCCCACTCCCGGTGCCTGGGGTGACCGCACCTGGCGTGATCGCACCTGGAGTGCCAGTACCTAGCGCTTGGGCGGCTGCTGCGAAGCCGTCTTGTTCAGAGAAGATCATACTCGGTGTGGTGCTGAGGTCTTGTGAGGTTCGTCCACTGCCATTGGATGTGTCGGAAGCAGAAGCGCCGGGATCAAAGGTCGCAGACTTGGATTCGGTGACTTTTTTGGAGCTCCACGGGGCGCGCTTGATGAGAGCATGCAAGAGGAGAATTGTGGAGATAGTGATACAGATAGACGCAACGAATATTGCCGGCCATCTCTTCTTATAGTCAATTGGGCGTTCTTTGAATGCAGTCATCGCATTAAGAGGGAAAGGTGAGGATCCGCGAAGTGTTGTATCTGATACAGAGCATTGATCAACGCCCTGATGACACCGCGCGTCAAAAGACCCATGTTCCGCCTTGGTCATGAGGGAAGAATTGAAGAAAGCTCGTATCATGCCAACATTTGCGTAAGAACCATTAGGCGGCGGTCCTTCTGATGTGTATGCATCTCCGATCGACGAATGGCTAATGTAGAGTGTGGATGGCGTTCTAGGCCAGGGTTTAAAGCTTTCGCGAGCACGGATGGATCGTGCAAGTACATTTCCGATGAAGAAATCGGCCTTTTGGTCTGTCCAGTCGATTTGATAAGGAACAAATCCCCACGGAGACGTGGGAAATTTGTAACTGCTGTTCCCGAAATCGGTAAAGTTGACGCCTTTGGACCGCGCGCCTCTAAAATCGCCGTAGATCATAAAGGACGTCCAAGCATCCTTGGGGTCGTCTGCATTCATGACATTCACATTAAGGGTTTGCGATTCGTTGTAGTCTAGCCTCATTGCAAGGATGCTTCCACCCACGCCTGGCTTGGGTGGGCCCAAGGATGACTGAAACGTGCCGTATTGAATGTCTCTTCTTAGCGATCGAAGAGATGCTCCGACCACGGCGTGATCTCTTGTCGGCCTGTCGATATGCAGTCTCCACGCCTTGCCAGTCCACCCGGGAGCTGATGATTCATTGTACCCAACATTGGCAGGCGATGCACCTGCTCGGTATCGAGCATTCCAGTTCTTCTCACTGGCATGCTGGAAAGCCTCCGCTACAAGAGAATCAGTCGGTGGTGTATCTGTCTCATTCGCGTAGGTGATGATTGCGTCTGTCCAGACCATTCCAGTTCGGGGATCACGGAATCCACACACACAAGCCGCTACGTTGGTCGTTGCAGCACATGACTGGGATAGTAACAAAAGAATAAACAAGAAGAGTTCCATTGCAAACATAGGCTGCAAATTGTGGTTGAGAGAGACAGAGAACACTGCGAGGCCGCCACAGATGGGAGTACAGCGCTTGGTACGACGTCGGCCAAACTTCAACCAGAAGGTATCTAGGTATATGCCATTTCCCCTGTCGATCCAGGCGAATCTTCTCGCTTCCGCAAGAGCGGCTTTCACTTTCAGCTACCTGTCTGCCGGTAGATAATACGATGCGGCTCGGGCAGATTCCAAGGTTCAGCTCTGCAGCAGCGCCCGATCCGGACTGCTCGCTGTCCAGTGCTGTGGCTCGAATCATGAAACAGATGGCTATCGGTGGTCGCGTTGAAGGTGCTGCAGATAAGCACTGGGATCATGGTTAGCGCACGCTTAGAAGCTTTGGCCCGAGGCTTGAGGTGCCGCCACATGCCCAAGAAATCGAAGCCCACAGGACCACCGCGTCCCACCACGTCCTTCGGGTACACGGGCCTGGCCTCAACGCGTCGATCAAGGTACAGCACTAGCCACGTGCGATAAGCCTACCTATTGCCCTGATGATCCTAGCCGCCGCGCTATCTTGGTCTTATCTTGAGCCCTGCCAAGGTTTGATAACCCTCCCAGGGCTCCCTTGTTCCTTTTCTCGCCAGACATGAATGCTATGTTATATTCGTAGCATTTATGCCGTTCTTCAGCGCGTTATACGATTTATTCCAAATGTCTGCTAGAGTTGCCGACTATATTTTTCGCGACAAGATAGCGCTTCGACCGAAATCTCACCCTGCACGCAACAATCAGGTCAGGACTGCTCAATTCCTCGCGTTCGCTTGCGCCAGCTATCTCAGCTATGTCGAAGAAAATTCAATACTTCCGACATCATCTTTGTGACGCCTGGTGGGTATGATACGAGGCGCCGATGTCCCTATCGGTGCGACTCTCTTTACGAGAGTTTCCCGTTTCGGTCAGCCCCACTTGGCTCCGAGAAAACTGAGAGGAAAGATCCTCGCGGCTGAGCCACCATACCTAAGATTGTCGTGAGATAGGTATATGAAAGCCCTAATGCAAGGGAATATTGGAAAAGTCCCAGCTGCACCCAACAAAGCAGTGCCTGGACTCAAGGGTGTAGGTCTCAGCTAGCACTTGCGAGGCCAGGGCGCAAGATACGTACCACCCTGTTGTCTCTGCGCCAGCGAGCCGATTCTGGGTCTTGCTGTTCATTTCAGCCTGGCTCAAAGCAAGCTCCCATTTGTCTTCACCTTTTGTCTCATCCCACGGTTCACTCATTGAAAACAATAACTATCGAACAACGGCATCTATCTGAGCACCACTACCTCGAGGTATGACAAGGAAATCAGCCAGAAAACCATAATGGACACCCTGAAACGTTTTACGACTGCCCCACTGTCAGCTCATCAGCCAAACAACAATTATCTCGTTGGTTTGCGAGGCCTCTTCGTTGTTCAAGCTTTCTTGTTCGCCTTTCTTCAGGTTTTTGCTCCGGCAGCAGTTGCTCATTCCCCGAACGCATCCAACAACCAATCTTCCGCTCTACACAAAGCATTGAAGTTTGTTTCCATTCTTTTTTGGAACGATGGCATCATATATTCTGGATTCATTCTACTCAGCGCGCGCACGATATGCCTGCCCTTCCTGACAATTGGAGCAGGCAGTAAACTATCAATTGCAGGCTCCGTATTTCGACGAGGCTTGAGGTTGTGGTTCCCTGTGGCCATCGCGCTGGCCATCTCTGCCGGTACTTTGCACGCAATCGGCTATGAATATGTCGATAACTTCGCCAAGAGCACCAACAACATATCGATCTTCGTGCCTTACAAGATTAACACCGCGCTGATCTATTTCAACTCGGTCTTCAATCTTTTCTGGGTGACAACAAAATTCAGCGACCAGGCGGGCAGCTACGCCTTTCCTGGTCAGATGATGTGGGTTATCAATGTAATTTACCAGCAGAGGTATGTCAATTAGCCCACCAGTTTCCACGGGGAAGCCTCACGTACTAACATGCCCTGAATCACAGTTTCACGATATATATGACCATGGTCATCATACCGTATACGCGACGTTCGTGGCGTGTCAAGGGGGCCTTCTTCTTCATTATTACGGCATGGTGGGTCCAGTCGTGGGCATGGTATAGCATCACTGGTCTATTGCTCGCCGACATGACCATCAACATGGATTTCAAGGCAAAGGCGAAGCGGGGAATAAAGGTTAGATCCTGATGTTGGTTCGATTAAACGGCTCGAAATTCTAACGAGATACAGGTGTATCGATCCATTCGGCTCCCCGCCTTCATACCCTACACGATAATTCTAGCTTCTGGTCTAGTCATGCAGTACCTCTGGGCTGCCTGGCGGCCTGAATATCGTAATGAAGAGATTGTTGCACATGGCGGCTTATACTACACAGGAGGCTTGAACGAGGACTTCGACGTCAAGCAGCCACAAGCGCGTGACGACAATTATCTGGTGCTTCTTGGACTTTTCCTGTTCGTAGAATCGTCCGATATTCTCCAGTGGATACTCTCCAATAGGCTTTTTGTCTATCTCGGCAGGCGATCATTGAGTAAGTCTCATAAATCTTGCATGACCTTGTCATATCAATGATATTGATTTTATGACGGGAACAACAGCACTAACATTACTCAGGCTTCTTTCTAACTCAAAACCTGATTATATATACTCTGGGCATCAAAATGTACCATAGTCTTCACATTTCCAATAATGTTGCAGTTGTAGCAAGTTGCTTCTTTGCAACACTGGCAGCGACTATTGGGAGTGCGGAGGTATTTTACCGTGTCATAGAAATCCCCTCCCATGTTTTGTCACACCTTGTATTTGATTGGATTCGTGAATAGGAAGGGGATCTTGATTGACGTGTCGTAATTTCCACGTGGGAGAATTGTATATACCTGGCATCCTGATATCTAAAAGCTCGGTGCAGTTACGCGTTGCCGTGCATATTGGACCCTGTACATAGATAGGGAACTGAACATTCCAGGCTACGGCAGGGAATGCCTGTTTCAGCCCTCATGAGTTTTGATTCTGCACCTCGAGAATGTGCCGGCACTGAATTATGCATACGTAACAATGAGCAAAAGTGAGATCAAGATTCCGAGCCTATGGATTGGAAGCATCCTCTAGCTTTTTCGTACGCGAAAATCACTATTATCGTGCACTTGTTGTCTTTGCATCTATGGAGAACTATGTCGCAACCGGTCAGTGGTAATCACGCAAGGGATGAGGGACCGCCCAAACAGGGCTCATGCAACTAGCCTGCCCGAAGCTGAACTGATCTGATGTCTTATCCATTTAGCTCCAGAAATTACATGTGATAGGCTTCGTGTTCGGCGCCAGCACTGATTAACAATGCAACCCACGAGGGCGGCCACTTGGACGGGATTTGGCGCGGCTGTCGTTTCGCGCGATACCAGATTAAGATTCTGTTGAACAGTATTGAGATTTTCCAGTCTCGAAAGGGGTTACAAAGAAGTTATCTTTGGCAAGCTTCTCGATGTAGAACCTACGCGGCGTGGATGCAGGAGATAAGCAGCCACACGAAAGCTTCTTTCTCTAGCGCCTGATACACTCGGTACTTGTGTATCTATATTGAGACCGACATCTAGACTCCCACTGCAACTCACAGTCATCACACCTTGACAAGCCCTACCATGGTTCTCCATGTTGATGTTTTGCTCATCAGAGACTAAATCATGTAACTCCCAGCCAGTGTGTGGTGGTACTGTGCTCACTAGTCACTATTGTACACTTTTTCTAGGACGAGAGCGTTTTGGTATTTTGTGCCGGCCTTATTTCACATATGCGCAGTGTATCAGACCCCTGTTGTTATGGTTTAGCACCAATTAAAATTGAAATCTCGTTGGGGTCGCGAAAGCGATCCGTATTGTGGTATTCGGTCTGACTTACTTCAGTGAGTGCGCTGCATCCACAGCGGGTCTTTGGTGAGCTGGCTAGCACAAGATTTACTCGCTTGACCATGAAGACAAATACGACAAACCGGGCAATTCAAGTCATGGCTCATCAGCTTCGTCTTCGGCGAATCGGACTTGCCTAGCGAGACTTCAGCTCAACGAGCTCTCATCTGAGGCGTACCTATGTAGCGCCGACGAGATAGGGAGGCTGCGTCAATAGTGGCACTGAATTGGGTTCACCGGGATGTCGCTGATTCTAGATGTTCTGCGGCCAGACCATGCTCGATGCTGTGAGCCCTTTTATTCAAGTCACAGTATCGCTCACATTGCGTAGAGCTGTTCAATAACTCTTCTTGTCTTTTCTCATTTCACCCCTGTTCCTGACATCTCTTATCATGTTAGGGCATTCCCAAGAGCCGATGGGCTTGAATATGGACGGACGGTCCAGCCTCGCGTCTCTCCGAAGCAAATTGAGCTACGCTTCCGCCAGAGTCTCAGCATTCACGTGGGAATGGACCCCATTTTGTCTGGTGGCCTCTTACTTCGTCTTCTCAACATGCATCTACATGGTTTGCTCAGAGAAGATGATTGAGGTCCTTTGGTATGTCTATATGCTCACCAATACCTACGTGTCTATGGTCACTGTAGTGGAGGCTGTTTTGAGTTTATCCGTGACTCGCGAGGCAAGATCTAGAGTCACGAAAGTATCTACCAACGACTTCAAGCCTGGTTGCATACCATGGCCTACTCCGGATGACAGTCTTCCTATCCTCGACTTGATCATTGTTGCCTATCTCCCTAATGAGCGAGACATCATCATGGATCGAATTGATCACTTGTGTACACAAATCGTCTACCCTGTAGATCGCATCAGGATAAATTGTGTCTACAACACTCCGATCGACATCGAGCCTCTCGAAAGCGAGCTTGCTGAGTTGCAAGAGAAGTACTCTCAACTAAGAGTTATCAAAGTCCCCGGAAGCAAATCAAAAGCAGACAACTTGAATTACTTCTTCACTTTGAATACCGGGGCAGACGTCATCGCTATCTTTGATGCTGATCATTATCCTCATCCTCATAATCCTCGATGGGCGGCTGAACGGTTCATGGCCGATGCCGACGTGGGTATCGTCCAAGGTCGCTGTATCATCTATAACTCAACAGACTCTTGGTTGACAAGGCTCATTGCGATTGAGTTCGACAAGATTTACGCAGTATCGCACCCTGGTCGTGCGATCATGATGGACTTTGGTTTATTCTGTGGTAAGAGAGAACAAGGATTACATTCAGCGCTTCGCTTACATCAGTCTCAGGGAGCAACGGGTACTGGAGAGCAGAACTTCTGAAGGCACACAAGATGCACGGCGAGATGCTGACTGAGGATATTGATTCGGCTTTACGCGCAGTGCAGAAAAATATCAAGGCTGTTCATGAAGTCAATTCAGTATCCTATGAGCTTGCGCCTTCGGATTTTCAAGGTTTCTGGAAGCAACGATTGCGCTGGGCTCAAGGCTGGGCCCAAGCAAGTATTGTTCATATGCCAATGGTACGTATCTAAGCCAAACCCATGTGCAAAATTGGAAACTAAAGCTAGACCTGTGCAGGTATGGAATCAACCCGAGGAGGGCACTCGAAGTTTTACCAAACGCTTTGGAGTTTTCTCGCTCCTCGCAGTACGCGAGCTATCGTACTATCTCATCACTCAAGTATGTCCCAGCCCTCGACCGCATTATTATGATATTTACTGTGACCAGTATACCTGCCTAGTCTTGAGCTTTGTCATTCTCAATTTTCCCAAGACGCCAATAGCCCTCGCAAGAATGATCTTCTTCCCGTACCCTCTTTCTGTGTGGTTCTTCGTTATAAGGTGAGTCGGCGAAGGGCAAGATCGACCAAGTACTCTCTAACACTCGTCTAGTATTGTGTGTCTTCTTGGGACTCTAGTCATCACATGGCGCGTTCGCTCTGAATTCGTCAGCGTCTGGATGATGATATACTTCTCCATATTTTACCCATTCTATCTTGTCATCATGGGCATGATCGGACTGTACGGACACGCAAGACAAGTGGTCGCATATAATAATTGGAATCCTACGGCAAGAAAATAGGCAAGCGCTCGTGCTTGGGATGCCTTTTTAGCGAAACGGTTGGGGCGTAGTTGGGCGCTGCTGGAATAAGCGTCCACTGGTCAGTTCCAGCCGACCGTTGTTAGCGAGCGGACAGTCCCTCTGCGGATACTACCATTAGTGGCAGCAACGCAGGTCCATGTCCCGCGTTCCTCGATCCGCGCTTCGCTTGATAGGATGTAAAGTTAAGCAAGAGAATATATTTTGTTTCAAGACCCTAAGCTTCAAACATCCTTTAACTCCAATGATTTGTTCCTCATATCGAAGTAATTCAGCCTTTCTTCAAAGTCTCCACAGCCAATTGACCCAATTGCAGCAAATCTTCCGAACCCATAATCTCCAAAACACTAACCTCCATTCCGAAAACCTGCCTCCACCATCGCTTGAGCTCAATGGCCATGAGCGAATCCAATCCAAGGTCCTGCATTGACATTTTCAAATGCATATGCTCCGCATCTTTTAGCATGAGGGAGAATATCTTCTTCCCAATTTCCGCAGCAAGAATCTCGGCCGTCTGCGGGTTTTGCAACGATGCTGCATCCGCGCGCAATGCAGCGACGCATTTCTCGACTTCACTTTCTGCACTCTCGGGAAGTGCTTCATTAGAATTCTTCACATTGTGGAAGAATCCCATCCTTCGATCCTGTCGCCAGGCAGTCTGATTTGTGGAATCGTGCAGGTCTTTTGGCGAGATGAGGCCCATGGTGATGGCAGCAGGATTATACCAGTCGCGCGGGCTGTGAGCTTGGTTTGAAGTCTTCCGCGTCCTTTGATGTGAGTTGCTAATGGCCAGCTCAACGCATTGCAAAAGCTCGTGCATTGTGAGAAATGCAAATCCCTGGTTTTCTATCGCTTCTCTGGCTTGCTCATTCTCAGCAACATATCCTGCGTCTTCGATGGGGGAAATGTTGATGACCGATGCTGGTAGACCGAGGCTGTGTCGATACTGGCAAAATGACTCCAGGTATGTGTTTGCTGCTGCATAGTTGCCTTGTCCCGAGCTTTCTGTTTGAGAAGCTACTGATGACGCAAGAAGGAAAAAGTCCAGATTTTGTGAGACGAGACCGTTGTGAAGATTCGTAGCGCCCACGCATTTGGGTTTTAACACGTCATCCCACTCTGAGGGCTGCATACCGAGTATCGAAGCATTCTGTTCATGTTAGATCTGGTAAAAAGTGGATATGGGAGATTCTGAAATACCTTTAGTACCATAGCGAGGTGTATCACGCCCTTGATCGGACCGCGTGCGGCAGCTATGGCGCGGTTGACGGCTTGTTGATCCTGAACATTTCCACGGATTGGTACAACTTCGCAGTGCTGTTGTTTCATTTCTTGGATGAACTCCTTGTGATCTTGCCGTGATCCTGCGCTCGATGACAGGACTAGAAATTGTCGCGCACCCTTTCCATACATCCAGCGCATAATGCCCTTACCCAGGCCTCCAAACCCGCCGGTGATGAAATAAGTAGCATCTCCGTCAAAGTTCATCGGAGAAGCTGCGGCTTCGACTTGTATTGACGACATGTCTCGTGGCATTCGAATTATCGCCTTGCCGATGTGGTCGCCTTTCTGGAGGAATCGGAATGCGGTTTGAATCTCACAGGCGTCGAAGGTCGTTATGGGTTGGATTGGGCGAACCTCACCACGCGACCACATTTCGACAAGTTGTTTGAACATCCTGAAAATGATTAGTCCCTGATCAGCAGTGATGGTTATTGGTCTTACCGGTTGACTAGCTCGGGACGTTTGCTTGCTATTTGCCCATAGTCAATGCAAGCGTAAGTCCTATTCTCGAGGAATGGGTTAAGATCGAGCTTGCCATGTTCTGCAAGATCGCGATTTCCCAATTCGACGAGTTTACCAAACTCGGCAACACATTTCCATGACGCGTGCAGGAGTTCTCCACCAAGTGAATTGAGCACTAGGTCGGCACCTTTGCCTTTGCTGGCGGACATGAGATCTTCAACGAAAGAATCATCGCGCGAGCTAAAGATGTTCGATGTTGGAATGCCGAAGGTTTTGGTCAAGTAATCTGCTTTCACCTTGCTGCCCACGGTGGCGTAGATTTGTGCGCCAACACGCTGGGCTAGTTGGACCGCGACTTGTCCAACTCCACCACACGCGGAATGAATGAGAATAGACTACAGCTTAGTTAGCGCATGGACCCAAGGAGAGTTTATAAACCCACCTGGTCCTTTTGAAGATGACCAACGTCTATTAGCGCTCTCATTACTGTTCCGAAGCAAATTGGCATCGTAGCAGCGTACTCGAAGCTCAAATCTTCTGGAATTCGGACTGCGAGAAGAGCCGGGACTCTTGCCAAGGAAGCAAAGAGGCCTCCGGTGTATAGTGCCATGACACGATCACCGCAAGATACGTTGGTGACTCCGGCGCCAACTCGTCGCACGATTCCAGAAACTTCTAAACCTAGCTTAGGCTGCTCGGAATCTGAGGATATCAAACCTAGAGCAAGAGCGAGGTCCTTTGACCGTCAGCACAAAATTCATAATCTCGAGAAAATGATTTACCTTGAAGTTCAAGCCCACGAATCGTGTTTCGATCTCCACTTCATCATCAAGCAATCGTTCCATATGTGACCTCTGCTGAAACCACTTCAAAGTATCCAATAAGCCCGGTTGTTGAATTCGCAATTCAACCGCCTTCAATTCATTGGAGTGTGGCTTTCCTTCGCTCATGGCACGGTCAATGTTGACCGGGTGAAATCTTCCTACTTTGATCATGCCGTCATCATATGCGTACTCCATGTCTGGCAGAAGCCTATCTGCACTGTTGAATGGTTTGATCTTTTCAAACATATTTCTAACGATGACCGTCAAATCTGGGGTACTGGTCCTGATCTCTAGAGTTGTAATTGGAGCACCCAGCTCAGCACGTGCGGTTCGTAAAACGCCCAGACTTTTCGATGCGCTTGGATCCTCGCAGTCTATCTGGCATGGAGGCAAGAGCCATAAGAACTTTGAAATGTTCTTGTATCGCAGAATGTGTTGGATTTTGGTCAGACCATGTTCGGAGTCAAAGAGTGGGCTTTCGAGGTCAACTGTGGAGATGATTTGCGACGCGCCCGAAGTTCCCTCCCCAAGCGTGATATGGGATACATCGTAACCATAGTCTTGCAAAGACTTCCCAATTCCTTGCGAAATGGAGCTGCTCGGATCAACACAGAGAATATCAACCTTCAAGTTGAGTTCCTCGCGGCTCTTGGATGGCTGCGCAAGAATCGTGGCACAGTACTGGTATGGTTCAGCATAATCAAAAGCCGCTGATGCGATTCCATCGAAGCCAGCACTCGTGAGTTCCTCATTCCAGCGAGGCAGAGAAACAGTTGGAGAGTCGTGGCGATTGTCTTTGTCACCCATCCACCAGCCAGAAAACACTCCAAAAACGAAGCCTGGAGCAATTGAGTCGGTCGAAAGCTCAGCAAGCATAAGATGACCATCAGATTGGAGTAAACATTGAAGGTTTTGTAATGTTTCCTTGAGGCTTGGTGTCGTGTGCACACAATTCGCAGCGATGATCAGATCGTATGACTGCGGCTCGAATCCCTGGGTGAGAGGGTCTTTTGAGATGTCAAACATTTGGTAGTCCATGTTCGGGACATTATGGAATCTCTCCTTTGCTTTATCGAAGAACCCTGCCGATAGGTCCGTGAATGTGTAGCGCGCGAATGGAGGGTTGTCGTCTGTGCCTTCGAGGTTGAAATGAGAGAAGATCTTGGCCGTCGTCCCACCTGTGCCAGCACCAACTTCCAGAACCCGGAGATTGGGCTTCTTGTTCGATAATGCCTGAACTACAGGGCCACAATCAGTGCTGACCATGTTATAGATTTCGGTGAGAACATTGTCCTGGAGCAAGAGTTCAAGGGGATCAATTTCGCCAGATACAATCTCTGGCATATGCTCATAAAGACGCCTGAGTCCCACAAGAGGAAGTCGTTTTGCAGGCGTGTTGCTCAGAGCATCAAATCGAATCTGGATCTCCTTTTGTCGCTGCCCCGCGGAAAGTTTCGAGAACTCCGCTGAGTTGGGGATGAGAGGGCATTGAGACACTGCGGCATATCTCGCCTGTTTCTCCAGCCACGATTGGTATTTTTGGAAATGGGGCGTATGCGGCTTTTGGCCACAAAGCTTTTCTGCTGCATCTATGATGCAAAGAAGAGTAGCTTCCTCCCATATTGAATTCCCACTCGCTTCGCCATCCTGGGGTTCCATCAAGCTCTGAAGCTGAACAAAGTCAAAATGAGGTGTCCATTGAAGATGCGAAGCCATGTGGGATCGTGATGTCTTTTGCTTATCAGTGTCTGGAAGGTGCGCAAATTGAATGCCACGAAGGCTGATCGCGGTCGCTCCATCATGAACACAATCAACACCATTGTTGAGCTTCTCAGAGTGTGTCCATGCGTTGACTTGTAGATCTGGGGCGCTCTGCGATACGTACAAGGATTCGATCATCGTTGGGACATACAGCTTGCGAGAGCTCAAGTCACCCTTAGCAAACGCCATGAACATGAGTTGGAAACTGCAGTCCAATGTGCTCGGGTGAGTCAAGTATGGTGCCTTTGACTGTGTCTCTGATACGTGGATGCGACCATCTACGTGTGATGAACCTCTCGAAGTGTTGACGTTTTCCACCATCTGGAACTCTGGCCCGTAATTGAGCCCAACGGCTCCCGTAAAGCTGTAAAACTTGGCTTTATCCATCTCGGAGGTGAAGAAACTTGGCTCTATCGGCTGCTTGTTCTTGTTCTGTACTGCGCATGATCGAACCTGTCCGTGACAATGCTCCGTCCAAGAGTTCTTATTCAGCGAACTTATGCTAAACTCGAACCATTTGGATTTGGACGAGTTGGTCAGGCGGTGTGTTCGCAAAGTGGTGTGCAGCTCGAAATCCCTGGATTCTTGTAGCACGAGGGCCGTATGTACCACCACATGTCGGAGTTGGTAGGCCTCTCGCATACCGGTCAATTGCTGCGCAGCCTCACCAGCCATAGTCACAAACCCGGCCAGTGGGAACACTACATCATCTCTTACTTGGTGATCTCGTAGCCAGGGTAACTGCTCCAAGCTAAATACCAATCTCCAGGCCGGCTCGATATTTGATGACTCCAAGATCCGAAGGCCAAGCAAAGGATGTCGAGCATGTTTCCTCGATCGCCACTCTTTAGAGATTCGACTCTCGGACCAATTGACAGTTCTCTTCCACGGGTAGATAGGAAGGTCAGTCAAAACTTTGGTTTTTGGTATTATACCGTCAAAGTTCACGTTCACACCGTGCTGGTAGAGCTTTCCTACAGCGGACAAGAAAGCACCTTGCGACGGCGAGCCACGCGCAAGAGTAGAGATATACGCCGGTGAAACCCCAGATTGAGTTGCGATTGTTCGCAAAGGTCCAGCTAATGCGGAGTGTGGTCCAACTTCAAGAAGAAGTGGCGATGTTTGAGAACGCAAAAGTAGAGTTGTCGTTGTATTGAACAAGACAGGGCGCACTAAATTGGAGCACCAGTAAGCGAGTGGAATAGTCGTTCGATGGTCTAACTCCTTCTCGAAAACGGTCGAAAACATCTTCACCGAAGTAGGTTGGCCAACGAAGCCATCCCCTAAAGTTGATTTCATCAAGTTGTGATAATCAATCGCAAGTGGTTCCATTTGACCTGCGCTGTGTGAGTTGGAGGTCATCATCAAATTCGTGGACTTACGTGAATGATATGCCATGTCAACCTTGAGTTCTCGCACGAAGCAATCTGGGTCGGCATCTTTGAGACTCGTCGCGATTCTTTGCAGTTGCTCAGATGGTCCGCTGAGTGTGACACTGCTAGGGCTATTTTCGCACGCCACCACCACATCTTCGCGCAAAAATCGAGAGACTTCAGCGGCGCCGAGACCAACAGCAAGCATTCCTCCGCTGCCTTTGGTGTTTGAGGTCACATAACCTCGATAGTAGGCTATGATGATAGCCTCACGCATTGTTAGGTTACCGGCGGCGTATGCTGCAGCGATCTCGCCACTAGAATGACCGATGACTGCAACTGGCCGAACACCACATCTCGCATACATATTGACAAGCGCAATTTGGACTGCCGTACATATGGGCTGCGAAATTTGAGCAGTATGGATCCTGCTTTGTTGGCTGGACTTCTGCAGTTCGGCTTCAACGCGGTCAGCAGAGTTTTACATATATCCAATGACATGCTCACCAAGAATGTCCCAAGAAGGTGCTTGCTTGAGGCCATGCAAGCAGTTGTTCATTGACAACATATCCTCGCGGAAGCCACAGTCTAGATTGCATAGATCGTATGCCATCTGTGGCCACTGCGAACCTTGGCCTGTGAAAACCATGGCGATATTGAGAGGGCTGGGTGGAGCCTTCACCACTGGAGAGGATACTACTTCTTTTGCACCTTTACAGATTGCAAACTTGCGAAAAGGTAGCTTCTCGCGCCGGGTAGCCAAAGTGTAAGCGAGCTCGGCTTGCCTAGAAGGATGTGCCTGGAAGTAGGAAACATGTTGTGCCGATAAATCTTCTGCCGACTCCCTCGTGTTTCCTGAGGATAGCAACAAGCTCGCAACATCAGACCTTGCGGACTGGTCAAGCTGAGCTACCTTTGGCTTCAGGTGATGTGCTGACTCAATGATAACCTGCGCGATTGTAAGAGATAGTATTGCTAGATGAATAATAGTTCACTCACATGTGCATTACTTCCTCCAATGCCATAAGAACTTACGCTGATTCTTTCAGCCTTATGGATCGGGAAGGCCATTGGTCTGATTGGCACTACCAAACGTTTCTCGGTAAATGGTACTATCGCAAAAATGTTAAAAAATTACCGCTATTTTCCGTTGTGGATGCGGGCTTACTTCTAGGATTGGGCGTTTTAAACTTGATGTTAGGCGGTATCACACGGTGCTCCAGCGCAAGAATAGCTTTGATTAAGCTCGTGATACCCGATGCACCCTCGGAATGTCCGACATTTGGCTTTACCTAAGGAAAAATCAGTATCAAATATGAAGATTATCGAGCTTCTTAAAAAACTAACAGATCCGATGATCACCCCACGGTCTCCAAATACATTCCCGATAGCTGTGGTCTCGATTGGATCACCCGTAGGAGTGCCAGTACCATGACACTTGTATGTTGTTAGAAATTTAACCACTGCGTCAATCATTGATTTACTTACTTCTACATAAGCAGTTTGTTGTGGGTCAAGACCACTCGTTGCATACGTCCTGCGTATGAGAGCCTCGTGGGCCTTGCCATTTGGTGTCAATGGCCCTTCTCCTCGTCCGTCGCAATTGGATCCTGTACCTCTAATTACAGCACGGATAGGGCTGTTGTCGCGTAATGCGTCATCAAATCGCTTTATGTAGATGGCATTGATGGCCTCCCCTCGGGCATAACCATCTGCTGAGGCGTCAAAGGTTTTGCATGATCCTTCGGGTGAAAGTACACCATGAACCGCTACGCTTGCGGTTGCCATTGGCGTCATTATGATGTTCGATCCTGCAACTATCGCTCCATCACAGTCACCGTGTTGGAGTGCTCTGCAAGCCTCATGAAGACCTATCAGGGATGCAGAGCAACCTGTCTTGACCACAATGCTGGCGAGAGATGTCAGCGAAGGAGTCTTTCGAACGATGGAGGACAAATGCTTACCTCGGACCTTGTAAGTCGAACTCATATGAAATGCGGTTTGCAAGTAAACAATCTGGCATGCTTCCAATACCATCGACATTTTGTTCATCTTTGCTCATCATATGCTGCCAATCTTCTCCAAAAGTGCCAACGTAGCACCCAATTGTTTTGCCGCGATAATTGGTCTCGCCTGCATTCTCGAAGCACTCACGTGTTACTTCTAGCAATTGTCGCTGCTGTGGATCCGCGGACTGGAGTTCATTCTTCCTCATGTTGAAAAATGATGTGTCGAGCGCCCCCAGGTCTTCATCCAGGAAGTAACCATGATGAGGCGTAGTCCCCTCTGGAAATCCGGTCGGGTCATACCTGCTCGATGGTATCGAGCTTCGCATGTCCTTACCATCGAGCAAAACTTCCCAGAACGTGTCGGCGTTTCGAATTCCGTTAGGTAATCTTAGCGCCAGACCACATACTGCGATCCAATTCTGCGATGTGTGTTTTTGTGGTTCTTTCCGAAAATCCGTCGACGAGTGATCTTTGCAAGGTTGCTGTGCTCCAACATCCTTCTCATCCGCATCCTGTGGCTTGCCGTACGACACGGACCTCTTGGCATCCTCGTTCTCTATGCTCAAAGTTGTGCTCGAGATATCGCATACCTCTTTACTATGTATCGCTTTCTTACCTCGGCGTACACTGCAGCAGTTGAATCCCGACATCGTTAATCGTGTGGAATGTGAGAAGTGGAAAAGATTGGAACAATCCGTGTGATTTCAATTTGCCTTGGACGCAAATGGAGCGACCTTATGGAATTGAGCACACTAGATCGACTACGCCACGAACTTGATTGCCGCTCATCGTTGCCAAGATGACCACCAAAGAGCTTATCTCTGGCTGAACTGAGCCCTTGTGCTGCCCCAGATATTGCTGTTTCGTCAAGTCGTGACTTCTGCGGGCCATTTTCCAAGACAATTTCCGGGATGTTTTATTGGGTGTTTCACTGTAGTGCATGAAACTACGACGAAGAACACAGGTCGTGACTACGATAGTATAAGATCCGCTATAGTGGGAACCAATTGCTTTAGCCGCTACAATTGGTAGGCGTGGTTTGTGTTCGGCGACCGAACGAAAGTAGTACGCGCTGCTTGTCAGACCCACTCCAGCTACGCCTCGCGTCAGCCCACAAATACGCCTCTCGTAAGGCGTCCCATGTCCTATGTACAATCGTGTCAACGATAGGTGGCGGGCGTTCTAGAAACATGGTTGCATTTATCCACAACGTCTGCGCCACCGCGGTCATGTGCCCGATGCGTCGTTGATTTGGTCAATGTATCTTGCGGTCTAGGCTTGATTGATCTAGGTTCGCGCTCTTATAGCGTAGTCTCATTTTCGGTATGCTATCTCCGTAATGCTACAGGTAATTCTGGCTACATACTGGCACTAGCGCGCAGGCTACTTTGACTGTTCCGGTTTGATCGCGGCGCTTAGGCTTTGGGGAACAACCCCGGTGAAGCAATACTCGCCAAACCCCTTGCTAATAGCTCCCATCATTCGCGCATAGCCGATAGAGCTAGCTTGCCAATCCTCCAGGGACTTCTCACCTTTGAAGACTTCAGCAAGCTCTAGGGCTTGTCTTGCAGCTTGATTCGTGCTCGATCCAGTGTGTGGTCGGAAAAGTGTGAAAGCGTCCCCCGTCAACAGAAGCTTGCCATCACGCAGTACACATTGCGGCGCCTCAGAATCCCTGATTGCCGAGACGAATGGATCAGTGGTCTTCGCGATCATCTCGGCAAAGGGAACACTGATGGCGGTTCCGCGGCTTTGTCGATCCGCCCAAGCTTCGGGGTTGACTTTGCCGCGTGGAACGGTCGTGTAGTGTCGTCTTCCAGAACTGTCGGTGAACGTCTGCTTGAACTCCGATGTATCTTCGCCCAGCTTATTGTACCAAACCCAAATGAACTGTGAATCTTCCGGTTCCATGCTGCCGTTCTCCGCAGGCACATGGTAGCTAAGGAGTTAGCATGGTGTATTTTCGAGTCAAAGAGAGATAGCTTACGAGACGGTGTAGCCTTCCTCGGTCCGAAAGATCAGCAGTCTACCCTCCATGGCTTTCCTCGAGGCAGGTGAGATTTCGGAAGCGGGAACTGCACCTCTCCACGTGATGAAGCCAGCGTAGCGTGGGGTGACATCAGGGAAAATGGATGTGCGGGTAGTGGAATGCGCACCATCTGCGGCGATGACTAAGTCTGCTCGCAGCTTGTGCACCTCTTGTGTACCGCTTTCGGTGAAGGACACGGCCAGAGCATCGCCTTCGGGCTCGACAGCCGAGACAGTCTTGCCAGTGTCGTACCTTGCAGCGGGCTTTATGCCTCCGGGTGCAAGGAGATGACTCTTGAAGAGGTTGTACAGCAGACTCCATGTAGTGAGATGGTACGGGTCCTTTGAGGGTATCGGATTGATGACGTTGCCTTCCAGGTCTACTACTTCGACAGCAGTCGCAATCTTTGCATATTCTTTGGCCGGCTTCAGGTACTCTTTGATGAAGCGCTGCACATCCGGGCCTGCGCTAAGCCCGGCCGCCTGGCTGCACAGCGAGTCCTCGGAAGATTTCTCCAGGACATGCACCTCATGGCCCAGGTCCTGAAGCACTATGGCGCTCATGAGCCCAGCGAGAGAGCCGCCAACCTGCAGGGTCGATCTGTCAGCGGATGCAATCCATGGGACTCGGCGAGGTTGGGCAACATACTACAACGACCTGCATGGTGAGAGGATAGACGGCTGTGAAGATGTATGTGGAGATGAGAGGATGTGTCGGAGCAATATCAACGTGTCTGAGGATAAAGGCCAGGCGTTCACGGAATCGCGGTAACCTCCCTAGGAAGGATCCAGCACGGGCCTGTGCTAGGCAGCATGTTTGTGTTGTGCCTGCCCCACACGTATCGGGCGCACTTTCCATCCCTGCCCGACCCCTGCACGACCCACGCTCCCGGTACCCAACCAGAGCAGCCCTCAGGCTTGGCAGCCGCGGACATGGAGCGCGCGCTGCAGCTGCATTGCAGGCAATTTGCATGTGTTGTGCTGACCGTCAGACGCCTATTTACCATCTGTAGTGTAACCCGTGGCAAATGGCCTCGCGACATATAGGTAGTCGTGGTTGGAACCCTTCTGCTGTCAGCATTTGCGTGTCGGGTTCACATCGTTCTCTCGCTTTGCCCTGGTGCTCCTCTGCGCCGCATCTCAGACATCTCGACCACATTCACAATGGCGGCTATTTTTGACAACAAATGGCGCTCAAGCGACCCGGGCGGCTCAGAGGCTATGACAATTCGCATGGTCATCACCTACACTGTCATCGCCATTCGTTTGTATTGCAGAATCGCAAAATCGCCCAATAAACCCCTCCGTGAAAGGCTTGGTTGGGACGATGTATTCATCCTGCTGGCGCTCTTCACAAGTACCGTCGGGCAGGCTGTCGTCTTCTGGGGTAAGTCACCGTTCTCTTGTTTGCCTTCAGATTTCTGGAAGTTCCGGCTAACCTTCGTGCCAGGTTTTTCTCGTGGAGGAGGCGGAACAGATATGGTCGTCCTGATCAGAGCAGGTCGATACGACGGAGTCAGCGACTTTTTGCTGGTTGGTTCAAGAACCTGATTGAATTTCAGGAATGCTAACGGAGACAGTCAAACTTCATCGGAGCATTGACGGACTACTTCACTCTGACGCTAATCCGCCTGTCTATCCTCACCTTCTACTGCAAAATCTTCGGAGTGGACGCGCGTTTCCGCAAGATAGCCATAATCCTTGGGAGCATATCCATCGCATGGACCTTGGCATGCATGTTTGGTCAAATATTCATGTGTACCCCCATCAGTCACTTATGGAAGCCGTTAAGTCCTGGACACTGTAGGAACTTTGTGCTTTTCTATGCCATCATCGCCAGTATCGAGACAGGGATAGATGCCTGCATCCTTCTGCTTCCCGTGCGTCCAGTGTTGAACCTCCACCTACCTCTTAAGACGAGATTGGCCATACTGGGAATTTTCGTCCTTGGCTCATTGTATGTCCCTTTTCCGCGAACTCGATTCAGGCTGACAGTCGCAGTGTTATCATCAGTAATATCTTGCGAACCTACTTCATGTATCAGCCAAACACTAACTACCGTAAGCCAACCTTCCTTCGAGTCCGATAGAACATCTTTGGCTGACACATCAAAAGTGGACTTTAAAAAGGCTTGCCTGTGGATCAGCGTACACATCACATCGGCCTTTGCTTGTGCGTGCTTGCCTCTTTGCAAAACATTTGCATTGAAGTTTGTCGACCTTGGGAACACGGTGTCGAACTATGCAAACTCGCTCCTTGGTAGCAGTGGAAGGTCTTTTACTAGGAGGGAGGGCTCTAGTGGAAGCAAGCGTGGGGATGCTGGTACTAGCAACAGCTCAGTGAGCCACGAGGCCAGCGCCAGCGACCCGTCCTTACGAAAGGATATCGACAAGCCGACTTTTACAACCACGATTAAGAGCACACACGACCAACGGACCGATAAAAATGCAAAAGGAGTACGGGTGGATAATGAGTTTGAAATGGTCTGAGAGTTTTGTTTTACTTTTATGGTGTTTGGAAGGGCGCCTCTACCACGAACATTAAAAGCTGAAAGTTTCGAATTTTAAAACTACCTAGATTGAATCATATTCTACATATTTGTGGCTCATAGATGGTTATTGGCTTTGTGACAGCTGCGCCATGTAATGCATAGGTGATAAGGCTAACTCATTCATTGTTGCATTGATTCTCTGGAAAATGCGATATACCAAGCAGCTTGCCAACTTCACATGTCTCAACTGCATTCTTGACTCACCCCACAAAGCATCTCGCAATCCAACATGAGCCAGATCTCCCTACCCGCAATCCACAATCCTTCAGCCAAAAGCTTGGCTGGACCACGGCTCACGACGTGGCCAAAACTCTGACTATGGACGATGCGCGGCGTCCGACAAGCACTCGTGCAAAGACCTCAGAGCGCATGAACGACAGGTCCAATCGCATCTCTGAATTGAAGGTCTCTTGCAATCTTAACCACCCTACCTAGATAAGGCATCGGTATTCACGGGGAACCCTATGAGGGCACGCAATATGACCATAAGGTGTCAGCCGAGCAATGTAAGTGGTATTGGCTGGATCGAATTCGCGGGCGCGAAACACACGGTCTGAGCGCGGGCGGCTTGCATTGGACAGCGGGAAGGCTTCAACGGCCGGGGCTAGTCAGCGCTAAGGTGCGGGTGTTGTGACAAGCGGGCGGCGGGGCCGACGATCCCAGTCCGTAGCCTTAGACCCTATGCACCTCGGTCCCCGAAAATGCTTACCACGTCTTCCATGTTCAAGTCAAGAACACAGCCCTGATATGTGCATCGTCGCACGAAGTGGACATGCTGGAACGGGTAAATGATGCGGCGCAGTCGCGCAAGATTGTCTACCGTGTTCCATGCCATTTGTCTGCCTTGAGCGGCGGTAAACACACGAAGGGCGGTTCGAACATCTCTCGCGACTCCTTCGTTCTCTTCTCACCATCAATTCTCAATCTCTAGTTATTCAATGAGCGAGAAGAAATGTCTTCTCAGTTATCCAGCATGGACAAGCAAGCGAGCATTGGAGAGTCCTCCCTGCTAAAATCAGCAGCCACCAACACCGACTCCATGCACGAACCCGAAAAAGGTTCGATGCAGCCTCGCAGTCCTGCCACACTAGTCGAGCTTCGTGGTCTGCGCTTTCATGTTATTATCGCTGCGTAAGAACAACATTATCCATTTTCCTGGGCTAGATTCTAACGCACAAACAGGATCTGTACTTGCCTATTCATCATTACGATCGAAATCACCATCGTCAATACAGCTCTCATAACTATTGCAAATGATCTTCAGAGCTTCAAGCTCAGTAGTTGGATTGTGACGGCCTACCTTTTGACCTACGTTGGTAACACACTCCGGTCCACAGCATGGCTTCATTGCGACTCACTCTTGCAGGCTTCCTTATCATCTGCTCTAAACTGAGTGACATTCTTGGCCGGAAGCCAGTGCTTCTCGTATCTGTCGCGACATTTACAATATGGGCAGGTGCTTGCGGAGCAGCGCAAACGACAAACCAACTGTGAGGAGAAACATTTTGTGTAACAACCGAGGCGATGCGCTAATTACAGCCTGCAGTATCATTTTCCGTGCGCTGAAGGGTATTGGCGCAGCCGGCGTGTTCTCCTCTTCCATGATCATCGTTTTTGAACTTATCTCACCTGAAAAAATTCCAAAAGCTGCTGCGGCCGTCTCAGTCGTCATTGCATTTGCGCTTGTCCTAGGACCGATTTTTGGTGGTGCGATAAACCAATCTTCAACATGGAGATGGGTTTTCTTGTTCAAGTGAGAACAAACAGGCCTACTGGAATATCCAAGGTACTAACCATAATTGTAGTGTTCCAGTTGGAGTCATTGTCTTGGCCATCTTCGCTTTTCTCCTTCCCAAACACTTTCCTTACAAGGAGCGGCCCCAACATCATGCTAGCACCATTGTAAAGTCAGTGATTGCTCGGATCGATTGGCTCGGGGCAGCTTTGCTCCTTGGTGCCTCCGTCCTATTGGTTGCTGCTCTCGAAAATGCCGGCCTTCGCCGTCCATGGAGCAGTGGCTACGTTGCGGGGATGCTTACCGTCTCTGGCGTACTATGGCTTGTTCTTCTTGCTTGGCAATGGAAAGTTACACGAGACGATGGCGTAAGAGAGCCCGTCTTCCCTTGGAGGTTTATTGAGAACCGGGTTCCCTTCGGGATGATGCTGTAAGTGACAACAATTCGCAAGCGCGTCCATTGAAGTTCTGATCATGGTGAAGGACTATCTTCTTACTCGGTCCGCCTTCCATTGTGGCCATCTTCTCAATACCACAACGTTTCCAAATCGTCAACAGCGCATCTCCACTTGGTGCAGGTGTTCGCTTGTTGCCCTATACAGCGGTATCACCCATCTCTTCCATGTTAGTCACCGCCATCGCAGGGAAGTTCAAGATCCCTCCGCTATACCTAGTGATATTTTGCTCTATCTGCCAGACCGTTGGCTTTGCACTGCTCGCAACAATTCCCATTACTGAAGACATCCTCGTATCACAATACGGATACCAAGCGCTTGCAGCTTTTGGTTGCGGTGCTAACATGACACTGCTTACTATCATGACCCCTTATCTGGTGTCGAAGAAAGATGCTGGTATGTCCACGTCGGGTTCTTTCATTGTAGCTATATAAAGCATGCTAACTTAATGTACAGCGGTTGCGCAGGGTAGTATCGGTCAGCTCCGATATATGGGTGCAGTCATCGGCGTCTCAATTGCCACTTGCATCTTGAATAGCTATATAGACAAGCACCTCTCCAGCACGCTGTCGCCGGCACAGATTGAGGCCTTACTACAATCGAGCGCCACTATCCACCTCCTCCCTGAGGATCTTCAGACTGTTACACGGCTGGTGTTTGCAGAAGGGTATAATTTACAGATGAAGATTCTTATTGGTTTCTCTGCAGCACAAATTCCTGCGGCGCTTCTGATGTGGCAGAAGAAGCCAGTAATTCTAGGCACGTAGAATTTTAGCAAAGACTTACTTCTTACCCTCAATATCCAATCTGCTCTCCTCTCATTCCAGGGTTGCATGGGAAACTTGGGGAAATAAGTGTAATACCTAGCCTGTGATGGCAACAGGGTACGACTCTGCTGCAGCTGGAACAAAGAGGAGAAGTGCCTTGCAAGGACTTTTAATTATTCAGGGTTCTTTGCCTAACGGATTCAAGGGATCTTAGAAATAGGCTTTTGCTAAACGACCGTACATCCGGCAACTGCGATGCAGCAACACGGCCTCGAGACCCTGACATGTCCCCTCCTACAATGGATAGTACGATACTTTCACCCCTGTGTCCTGCTCCTGTTGAGCCAATTTCCTGTTCGCCCTCCTGAGATCCACCTTCATAACCATGCACGTTACAATACTCAGTATCGAAAAGGCCATCATCAGCAACATGGCGGGAATGTAGCGCGGCGCGTCCTGTGGTCGGAAGAAATAAGGACTATAAATATTACCCATTTGGCTCATGATGTTGACAATGGCGGTTGCACAGGCCCTCTTCGCCGGAGTCTGATTGAGCGTGGATGCTGCCCATGTGTAGACAATGGCATTGGAGCCGAAACACCCGCCAATGTACAAGAAGGATGCAAAATAACGTGCGGGGACGTTGAGCGTCGCAACGGTGATGATGAACCCAGCTGCAGCGAAGCACAGAGGGACAGAGATGTGGAAACCTCGCTCCTTTCGTCGGTCGCTGGAAAATGCGATACCGAAGGAGATGACGGTGCCAATGATGTAAGGCGGCGCCGTGCAGACAAGTGTGATGGTCCTCGAACCGAGATTGAAGCCTGCGAGGAAGGTTGTTAGAAAGAAGAACAGGCAATTTAAAGATAACTAGAACGGAAGACTTTTCAACTTGCCTCGAACAATGCTCGGGAAGAAATTATTAAAGCCATAGGCTGAATGATTGGCGCAGAGCATAAGTGACTATTTCATCGTCAGCAACTGTTTCTCCCCCTGTGGGATCATATTCCACTGCACTTACGAAGATCCAGGTCCTATAATCCGAAACAGCCAGCTTCAACCCGTGCATGATGCCTTCATCCGCAGAGGGCGCCGAGACTCTGTCCCTAGCGATACGGTCCACCGCCAGCTTCTTCTCCTCCTCAGTGAACAGCCAGGTTCCACTCCCGCTTTTACTTTCAGGAAAGTCGGGCAGGATGAACATCGACACGGCTGCTGCGACGAAACTAGCGCAACCCTCGATAATGAAGAGCCATTGCCAGCCGGCGAGTCCTCTTGCCCCTTCAAGTCCAGCGAAGACGCCAGCTGCAATCAGTCCCGAGAACGCTGTGGCCAAGACAAGGCCACTGTAGAGTACTGCAGTACGAAGTGCCAATTCCTTGCGCGTATACCAAGCACTGAGCATATAGAAGGCTCCTGGCCAGAACGGGGCTTCGACTATACCAAGCACGAAACGGACACCGAGAAGGCCGCCGTAATTGTGGACGCCAGATGTCGAAGCTGAGACGCAGGACCAGAGCATGGCGCAGGCCGGGATGTAGATTGATGGACGAACTTTGGTAAGGATCATGTTTGAGGGCAGTTGCATGAGCACATAGCCGACATTGAGAATGCTGACGGCAACGTTGAACTGGGTGCCCTTTAATCCCAGATCTTTTTCAAAGCTGCTTAGCTTTGCTTGACTAGAAAGTACAGTGTCAGTATCGGATACGATGGATAGCAATAGAAGCACTCACGCTATGTTTGTCCGATCCATGTAATTGAAAAAGTATAAAATCCAGACGACAGGCATGAGGGTCATATCAAGTTTTCGAACAAGTCGACGCTCAATCCTTCGAGTGTCCTCGTCGTATTCTTGCACTTGCTCAATCTTGTCGGCACCTTCCATCGCTTTGTTGTCGTGATACGACTCTTCGATCTTCAATGTCGAAGTCATTGCGTTACTCCAATAGTAGGGTATAAGGACCAGTGTCTTCGTCTTTGTAACTGAAGTGAAAAGACTGGCTACTGTTGTGCAGTGCTGGCTAGAATCATGCAAACCCCGGCGCCTCTATATACACGCCTTGAAGCTTGGTGAGCGCTGAAGTTTGGTATCAGGAGATGGACGCATGGCGTTCGCCCAGAGTCTGCGATCCGGGGTAAGCCCCCAGATTTCGAGTTACCGGAGTGCTCCTTGGTGGTTGGAATGATGCACTGTCCCCCAGAATGGATCCAATGTATTCGGGCCGAGTGCGTCATGGCTATGGAACCAACGCGATTGGCTTGGAGTGCTCCGGACCCGCATCTTCGACTTCCGGGCTTCACCAAAAAAACGATTCTGCCAGGTCCCAGACCGCGAAGACTATTGTATACCGGTGTCTGGAGCACGCCGTCAACCCCGCAATATCTGCCTCCGCACCGAAAAAATGCGCCTTCGCTCAACATTTCCCCGCACTCGTTTCCTAGTATGGAGAACAGGTCAGGCAAAGATCGTATGTGCGCTGTAGGTCACCGTGGTGCTGCTCATTATACTGCCTCGGCGTTCTGGCAACCTAGCTTGTCACGATTAGTACCATTCCTGGTGCAAGTAGAATCCAGTAGCCTGAACTTAGGAAATCCAAGCATTCTGGTGTATGTATAAGACCGAAGAGTGCCCATGAATACACGCCAATTATTTTCTCATACGCGGATTAAAAATGCTTATTCCAATAGTACCTTTGGCATTGATGCTTAGCTGCGGTCTTTGCGACGCCGCTTTCTTGCAAGAGCTACCTTCTACCTTCAAAGAGAGTGCTTCGACGTGGGCGTGGGTGTCCTATACTTCACCGTCCGTCGCCCAAATCCCTGGAACGTTCAATCGTTCCGCTTTTGATGCTCCCCACGACGGTGAAGCCTCAGATCCAGATGTTGCCGAAGCGTTTGTCTCACTTTGAACCCTTCCGGTCAACCAGCGTACACTAATTATTATGTAGTTACAAGCAATTGAACGCCACCGATTTTGTGGCCTACGATCCGCGATTCTTTGACATCATCGGTTCAAATGCGGCAGTAGAACACATTCAACATCTTGCCTTTCAATCTCACGAATCGCCCTGCTACAATCCTTCAACTGGTGACCTTTTCTTTGTGGAGTGGGGTCCTCCAGGCGGCGAAAATGGAACCCATAACTGGCAATATCTCTTAAATACGCGTAACAATACTTTGAAAAAAATCCAGACCAATCCGCCAACATACAATGCCCACGGCTGCGTAATCTGGGATGGAGAACTTTATGTCGTCACAGATGGGTATGAGAACGTGGAAACTGGCAAATTGGTCAAGATCAACCCACTTAATTGGACAATGGAGACCCTATTGAACAACTATTACGGACAACCATTCCTTGGCTTCAACGACTTGGACATCGATAGCGACGGAAACTTCTGGCTAACGGATTCTAAATCTGCTTATGTTTGTTTGAGCCTTTCCTGAGTAGTCTGAGATCCTCGCTAATACTTCGTTCCCAGGGTCGCGACTTGATCGATTCGTTCAATCCAACTAATCCTACGGTCTACTTTGTCAATCGGACAACGATGCGACCAAAGCCCGTGCATATTACTACTGGGAATGCAAACGGTGTAGCTGTAGGTCGATCGCGGAGTGACCCGACCACACACACGGTGTATCTCCCAGATACTGGTGTTTCAGAATTCAAGCCCGTGTCAAAGAAGAATCCATTTGGAAATCGTGCTCTTTTCGCTTACGACGCAACGGAGGGTGGTGTTTTGACGAACCCACGATTCCTTAATAATCCCATATCATACTTTTATGATGGTATTCGGGCAAGCAAAAATGGATATCTATTTGCGGGAGCGGGCGACGGTGTCGATGTTATTGATCCTGTTGACGGACTCACTTTGGGAACCATTCGTGTGGGTGGTGGTGAGAACCTCGCAGTCAGTGTTACCTTTGGCGAACATGAGATGTGGATTGTAGGAAGAGGTGGTGTGTGGCACGTCAAAGACGTCAAAGAAGAACTAGCACGAGCCTGGTAACATCTTAGGTAGACCAACATTAAATCCAAAGTCCGTGGTCGAACGCCTCGCTCATCACGTTCTCTTGCGCGCCACGATCAATTCCAGATATAAGACGCAAACCATTGATGTGTCGCAATTTCGCATTCATACACACGAAACCGCGACGAGCCGTTGATAATGTAAGTGCTGCATAAATCGCTTTGAAAAACAAAAGCCGCGAAAGGTTTAGTCTTCAGTCCATAAAGTGCCATTGACACCAGCTCTAGCAAGGATAAATATGTTTACTTGTTCGAAACCATGCTGATTTCGTAGTGTATGACTATTGGACTACAAGATACGCGATACGAATGGCTTCAACTGTTACAAAGCACATCCAACCATTCAAGCCTTACTATACAATTCACTAGGGTTCTCAACCATGATCAAATCCCATTCCTTAGGCGTAAGCCAGGATTTCAGACTGCGCAACCATAATTCATCGTCGACTTCCAAGAATGGTGTCTCTTTAAGCGCTTCGTCGTGTGTTCTGACTTTCATTCGCGGCGTGTGCGGCCAGTCACTTCCCCACAGAACTTGTTTCGGGTTTGCCTTGACGAATGCTTCCACGATAGGTCGAATATCTTGATATTTCGGAGCCGAGTCGCTGATGCGGTACGGAGCACTGACTTTGATGTACAATGCGCCTCTTTTGAGTAGCTTAATGATGTCACTGAAGCCGGGTTGGGACGTTACATCGTGACGGTACTCAGGGGGTAACATCGAAGTCGCTTTAAGCAGCGCAAAATGATCGGTCACTAATGGTATCCCAGCATCCGCGATTTCTAGAACAACGTTGGACAATTCACCCCAGAACTCTGGATGAATGTGAGTGAAGGCCATGCTCCATCCTGGGCAATATCGCTTGAGCACTGCGGCGTGCTCTCGGAGTGCATGCTTTTGGAGCTCAACATCATGCATAGCTCTATATTTGTACAGGTTCACTCGAATGCCTCGAATGCCGGCTTTATGCATTGATTGCAATTCATCTCCCGTAATCGTCCTTGGATCGATAACGCCAATTGCGAATGTCCGTGTTTGGCCAAGCTCGGGCACAAAGGTTTTTAAAGAGCTGCAGTCATCGCCGTAAGAGAGACCATGAGTAAGAACAGAATGCGTCAGTCCCAGGCGCGACTTGAAGTCGAGGAATTGGCGGATGGATGCCGTGGGTGGTGTCAAATGTCGATCAGGAGCATATTCAAATCGTTGGGCTACATGACTGTCAGGTGTGGACAAAACACTAGAAATTACCACCCACGATCAAAGATATGATGGTGTACATCCCACCCCCCTTGAGGAAATAAAGCTTCTGGATGTACTTTGATATGGTTTTTGGTAGTTTCAGCGACCGCCGTTTCCTTGGTCCCTAATGGTTTCGCAGAAACTACTCGTGTATACACTTCCGTAGACATTGTTGGTAGGAACCCTCAAAAAGATCGTAAATAATAAGCAAAAGAGTCACTTCTCAGTGCTAGCTATTGTCTCCAAGATTCGACCTGATTGTATTCGAGGCAGTAGTTCGGAGTCCGGCTAGGCCGAAATAGGTGCACCCGGAGTGCTCCACGTCTGCTATCCCGCCTTCGGAGTGATCCGCTCAGCGCAATGAGGCTTTCCAAGGGCATTCGATCTAATCGCCCATCCAATAACGCAACCCGCCAGTACTAGATCAAATGGCGCACGATAATCTTTCTCGAGCGATCGACGGAGTTACCCAGGAAAGTTGGGGATAATTCGATGTGCCAGATGAACTTGCTAAGAAACCAAACATCCTACCACAATTGCAGAAAAAGCCACTCTGATTTGACACCAAACGCCAGGATCCAAAATCTATCGATATGACTCCAGAGGACTCAAAGGTTTCGCCCTGGCAGTCAGTCCTTGCTGGTGGTGCTGCCGGAGGTTTAGAATCTATGGTGACGGTATGGCCAAGTTCGCAAGCAAAAGTGCCTTACATTAATAATCTTAGTATCCAACGGAATATGTCAAGACGCGACAGCAGCTACTTCGTAAACAAAGCGGTACTCAGTCTCCATTTCACATTCTGATTTCTACTGTACGGAAAGATGGGGTTAGTCGACTTTATACAGGTGGAGCTGCTTTTTGCATATCTAATGCGTCTAAATCGGGAATCCGATTCCTAACATTTGATTTCGCACGCAAATACATGCCACGGGATGCTTCTGGGAAGACAACTGTGGGAGGAAATCTAGCTGCAGGTATTTGCGCTGGTGTTGCAGAAAGCGTGGCCGTCTTGACTCCAGGAGAGAATTTAAAGACGAGACTAATCGACGATCGCTCCAGTGCCCGGGTCTACCGTTCGTCCACCCATGCCATTCGTACAATACTCGAGACTGAAGGCATTTTGAGTTTCTTCAGAGGAGTCTGGCCAGTCACATTGAAGCAGTCTAGCAATGCAATGGTACGATTCACCAGCTATGGCTATCTGTCAACGAATCTCCAGCCGACGTTGGGTGCGTGGACGAGCGCAATGTCTGGTGCCATGGCAGGAGTAATTACGGTTTACTGCACAATGCCATTTGATAACGTCAAGACTCAAATGCAAAGTCTCGAGGGCAAGCAGTTGTATAGTGGTTCCTTAGATTGCGCAAGACAGCTAGTACGAAACGGAGGGCTACAAAGGCTGTGGAAGGGTACTGTTCCACGGTTGGTTCGTTTGAGCGTAAGTGTTTTCAAAATCCACAAGAGCGGCAATACTGATATTCAGTAGGTTTCGGGTGCAATTTCTTTCACAGTCTATGAGGAGGTGGTGAGGTTGACTACGTTGGCTATACGGCTCAACCCAGATGTACCAAGAATTGATGGAAAGTTGATGTAGACTAATGATGCTTAATTGGTGCTTTTGGCGTTCAGCGAGAGATTGTGATTGTTTAGAACTCAATGGATAGTTGTGGGAGGAGACCCCGCACGCGTGCACGTGGTCGCTTGGCTAGTGTGAATGCATCTCGGCTTTCGATAACTTCTCTTGTCTTCTACTTCTTCACACACTCATCATGAATCCAGCATCCTGAAAAATCATGAGCACAAAAGTTCGTATCGCGTGTCGCAGGTGTCGTACAAAGCGCATCAAGGTACGAGATGTAAAAAGATCCTTAAGATAACGCTGATGCTGGCAATTAGTGTGACGGAGGAACTCCTGCGTGTGGCAACTGCTCAAAGGCTGGGGAGCCATGCATTGATGTTGATGGCCGCAACAAAACTGTGTCCATACCACGAGATTTTGCAGCCAACGCTCGGGCGCGCATTGAATGGCTTGAGGGAAGTATCCGTAGCCTTTCGCCTGCGTTCGACTTCCGCAGTGGACCCCAAGTCGACTTCGGCTTCCTAGACATCGTCGGTCATGCGCCTTCACCTGGAACCCAAGAGATCGATCTGCACCCTCCTGCATTATCCCAACACAATCAAAATCTCGCGAGCAAGCGCCAGTACTCTTCGATATCCGAACCTCCTCCTCCGGAAGAGTTTGCCGACGAAGCCCGATCGGTGGCCCTTGATTTGGGGTTATTAACGTTAAATTCCGACTCGAGGCAGACGCATTATCTCGGCACTTCCTCTGGGCGACTTTTCACGTCACTTATCGGTGCTGTCTCTCCAGAAACGGTAACTAGAGCACCAAATTCCAAGACGCCTCGCCAGCCGTCCTTTTCTAGTCCCGGAAGGCCGGGGCCATTTGCACACGCGAAACGAACCAAAGAATCATGTCGCATGGTTTACGAATCCCTAAGGAAAAGCCTTCCGTCAGAAGAGGACGCCCAAGTCTTGCTCGAGGTGTACTTTCGCAATGTTCACATCGACCATCCATTTTTGCATCCCCATTCACTACTCAAAGCCGTCGAGGCACTCTATGAATGCGCTGCAGCAGATAGTTCTGCTGAAATTGGATATAATGGATGGGTCGACGCGGTGCAGCCATTCACCTACAACGGGGAATTCGACCTGTCAAGGAACGTCCAGAGCACTCCTATCTCAATCTTCACAGCAACATTTCACGTTTTCATGGTTTTCACGCTGGCTGCCACGGTGCGGACAAGGCAAAGAACGTATGACTTCGCCCCGAACCAGTTCTATCGTGTCGCCATGTCTGCGGGGCAGCATTGCTTCTCAAGTACATCCATATCCAGTCTGCAGGCAACGCTTCTTCTGGCGGTCTATAGCCTCTTAAGCCCTGCCGAGGTGAACATCTGGACCCTCACCTACGTAGCCATGGCTCACTGTGTTGATCTCGGCCTGCATCGTACCCCTGGCACCGATAGCGGGTTATCCCACGCCACTCTTCTCACTCGCAAGATGCTCTTTTTCAGCGTTTATCATCTAGATAGGTATGCTTCATCCACATTAGCTTTTTCTTGAACTAAACAGATCTATCAGATCGATTTCAGCAATCCAAGGTCGGCCTCTGGGCATCCGGGACGAGACATTCGACCTTCAGCTTCCAACAGTCGCGGATGTGCAGACTGACACTGATATGATCCAAGGCAAAGCCCTAGCTCCTGAATTCTCTCTGACTGGTGGGCTAGCGTTCGCTCTGCATCGTTTCAAGTTGGATCCAATCATCTCAGAGATCAAGTTACTCTTCTACCATTTGCCTTCGCAAGTAAGCGCGTACGCATGGCCAAGCAACCATTCGGCCTCACAAGCAGCGATCCAACAAAGGCTGAGCGAATGGCGCCACGATCTTTCCGCGATAGCGGATACCCTGAACGACGCACCCGAGGATAATCAGCAGGAGTGTAACAAGTATAAGCTGAAATTGACGAGTCAGTATTTCGCTGCTATGATCCTACTATATCAACCCTCCCAAGTAGTTCCGCAGCCTGCAGAGCAAGCACTTTTGATTTGCTATCAGTGTGCTGCGAGTCGTCTCAACACGTACAACGACTTGTATCATGCAGATAGTTTTTTCCAAAGCTGGAGAAGTGTGCAAGGCGTGTTTTCATCTGGAGCTACAATGATATACTGCCTTTGGACGTCACCATTAGTCCGGCAGACTATACAAGTCTCTGAGGCGATAAGGGATTTAAGAACGTGCACTAATCTCCTCAGCGTTGGAGGGGAATGGTGGCCATCTGTGAAGAAGGGGAAGGAAAGCTTTGGCAGGGCCATGGATGCATTGCTTAAGAAGCTGGACTCTAATCAATCGCATGGTCGCTACGAATCTACGCGGGATGGACGGCCGCCCTCGCAACGCCCAAGTCACACTTCTCAGCAAACGCCGTCTCCAGGTGCGTTTGCTTCGTTTACAGTTCCCGACCATGGTGTCAACCTCCAACAAAATCAGCATCGCGCGTTTGATGCCCCAACTACTGACATGACACAATTCCCCCACATATCATCTGACTTTCCAACCGCCGACTGGACAATCCTCGATGACCCCGCGTTCAACCATGACCCGCAAGGGATCTCTGAAACATTTCCGGTGCACGGCCTGGACGTAAATGAATCCACGGTCGAAGCATTTATTGCAGAATTCTTGAGCAATGATACCGCATGGAATGCCTTTTAACATTTATTTATTGCCTCAGCTTTTGGATTACAGGACCAATGTCTTCGCCTTCCTCAATGCACCGTCGAGTTGCCTCGTCGATATTCCATCGAGATTCGCACAGCCTCACACATTCTTCTGCAAGGCTGGGAGGTATGGCAACTACACCATCAGCGTCACCCACGATTATATCGCCTGGGTTTACCATGACCTCCTCATTATCCAACTCTTCAATCTTATATGATACAGGCACGTTCAACTCGCTTGAGCGCGTGAATGTATGTGAGCCGAGGATGCTCATACCACGAGCAAAGACTCCCAGACCAAGTTCTCGATGTTCGTTGATATCTCGGAATCGACCATCAATAACGACGCCGGCTGCGCCAGCTTTTTGAGCACGAGTGCTCATTAGACCGCCCCAACAAGCACTAATGTACCCTTGAGGTTGTGATACAAACACTACGCTTCCGGATGGTATTGCATCAGCGAAGTGTTTGGGCGGTTTTGGTGATGCCGTGTCATCTGCCTGGACCATGCGGACAGTGTACGCTGGACCAAAGATTTTGGATGTCCCTGCTTGTTCGAGTGGGGAAAACATTTTGAGTCCAGGAAGGAAACCTCCGTGTCGCATGTTTAGTCGTACCAAAGCATCGCCAATCTTGAGGAGGTCAGCTATCCTGTCAAGGTTTCATAAAATTCATGGAAACACTTACATCACACGTTGTGAAGCGGCGCAGAGCCGCCAGCGTTGGCAGCTTCACTGCTGAAAATGGCAACGACATGGCTCAAGACAGATTACTTCAAAACCGTGATGGAAGGGCCATATATTTACAATTTCGCTCTGTCCACCGGACAAGAACAACCACAATAACAAAGAGTGCCAGGAAAATTGTACGTTCGGCCCATCAGTCGCCTGGAAGGAGTGCTCCAGTGCGCCCGGAGCCACCCGGTGGCGATCTTCCACCTAAAAGGACCTAGCCTGAATCATCATTTTGGCTGGGTCAACTCGATCTTGAAATGGTATTTGAACATTGAGAGTGGATTTCGTTTTGTCCTTCGCGTGTAGTCAATATTTCACATCTTTACGCGATGCTTATCGGTGGTCCTTTTGCCTTGGGTGCTGCGCGCAAAAGTCTTGCCGCCCGTAGGCTTGCAACCTGGAGAAGCCTTGCGACATATGCGCCTCGCGTTCCAATCAGCCCAATAAACCCCGATACTCCACTTGACTATGATCGGCAGATCTCACAACTTGAAGCCATTAAACGTGGCTCTCGGCGACCGTTAACGTTGACGGAGAAGATACTGTATAGCCATCTCTACACCTCACCGGACCACCATTGGGAGCTAGATGAGATACGGCGTGGAGAGACACTACTTCACCTTCGCCCCGATCGAGTAGCTTGTCACGATGCCACGGCGACCATGGCCCTACTTCAATTCATCAGCGCAGGCCTGCCGAAGGTTCAAATCCCAACCACGGTCCATAGCGATCATCTTATTGTCTCCCGCTATGGTGCGGAAGAGGATCTGAAGCGTGGCAGGCATGAGCACCGTGAAGTCTATGCCTTCTTGAGTAGTGCAGCCAAGAAATATGGCATCGGCTGGTGGAAACCAGGTGCCGGAATCATCCACACAACTATTTTCGAGAACTACGCTTTCCCGGGAGGGCTGATCATCGGAACAGATTCGCATACTCCTAATGCGGGCGGTATGGGAATGTTAGGCATTGGAGTCGGCGGCTCTGATGCTGTTGATGCGATGGCAGGAATGCCTTGGGAACTCATGTGCCCAAAGGTGGTGGGTGTGCGACTTGACGGGAAGTTGAACGGATGGGCCTCTACCAAGGACATCATTTGCAAACTTGCTGGTATCTTGACGGTATCAGGTGGCAGGGGGAAAGTCATCGAATTCTTCGGGCCCGGTACATCGACTTTGGGCGCAACTGCTATGGCTACGGTATGCAATATGTCTGCTGAGATTGGGTCTACCTCTTGCATCTTTCCCTATTCCGAATCAATGGCACGATACTTGTCAGCTACCAAGCGCGCCGACATCGCGAACCTCGCAAACGGTTACAAGGAAATTCTCCTGACAGCGGACCAAGGCTCAGAACAACACTATGATGAGGTGATTGAGATTGATCTTGATTCTCTCGAGCCTCACATCAACGGACCTTTCACGCCCGACCTATCGCATCCGCTCTCTCAGCTCAAGGAAGCAGTGGCGAAGAGCGACTGGCCAGTTGAAGTCAGCCATGCGATGATCGGCAGTTGTACGAACAGCTCATACGAAGACCTCTACAAAACCTCACAACTCATAAATCAGGCAAAATCAGCTGGAATTCCACATGTCAAGACTCCGTTCATGGTCTCACCAGGCAGCGAAGATATTCGGGCCACGGCAGAGGCTGAAGGGATTCTCCAGGACCTTCGCGACGCAGGTGCCGTTGTATTAAGCAACACCTGTGGCCCATGTGTGGGCCAGTGGGACAGGGTCGACGTTGATGTAAAAGCTCGCGAAAGAAACACCGTGGTCTCAAGCTTCAATCGCAACTTCGTGGCTCGACATGACGGTAACCCCGAGACATGTTCGTTCGTCACTTCACCAGAAATGGTGACTGCGTTTGCGTATTCTGGCCGAATCGACTTTAACCCAATTACTGATTCCATTCCTATTCAGGGATCAACTCAAACTCTTCGCTTCACGCCCCCCACAAGCGTGGAACTACCCATTGCATTTACGACAGGAGAAGACCTCTATCAAGCTCCTGTACTTAATGCATCGAATCTTTCAGTGGATATAGATCCCCAGTCTGATCGCCTGCAGCTTCTCGATCCATTCAAGCCATGGGTACCCGGCTCCACAGAAAACATGCCGATCCTCGTCAAGGTGAAGGGCAAGTGCACGACGGACCACATCTCCCCGGCTGGACCGTGGTACAAATATCGCGGTCACCTTGAGAACATCAGCAATAACATGTTACTCGCAGCTTCAAACGCCTTTTTACCCTCCCAATCGCAACTGCTCGGCCACACCATCCACCCGATCACTTCAAAAGTTGGCCTTATTCATGAAATTGCGCGCGATCTACGCGATCAACAGATAAAGTGGTGCATCATTGGGGATTGGAACTACGGCGAAGGATCATCTCGCGAGCACGCAGCTCTCGAGCCTCGATATTTAGGCGGCGTAGCGATTGTTGCACGTTCATTTGCAAGAATTCATGAGACGAACTTGAAGAAGCAAGGCATGCTTCCTTTGACTTTTGCAGACCCAGCGGACTATGAGAAGATTCAACCCGGCGATCGAATCACGCTGCTAGGGGTCGAGGGGGGAGAGTTACAGCCCGGGAAGCCGGCGGTCATGCGCGTCGTAAGGGAAAATGGAGAGCATTGGGAAGCGTTGCTGAATCATACCTACAGCGAACGACAATTGAAGTGGCTGAGAGCTGGCAGTGCGCTGAATTATATTAAGGAGACAATACTGGGAACATAAAACGTTATTTGGTGCCGAAGAGCAACGAATCTTGATGGGTTGTAAGGTGTACACTATTTAAATTTCAACATGATCTTATCTTCATATTCTGAGGAACCTTTACGATTCTTGATGTGTGGTACCTTCCCGGAGACTATGGTATGTAAACCCGGTTTCTTCTTTATCAGTTCAGTGCTATAAAATATTTGTAGCAACGCCGCCTACGAATATTCTCACCGCGTTAGTGCTGTTAATTGCTCACCCTTGATACGCAGACGTAAGGTCGCGTAAGATGCACATTCCTCACGTTTTAATAAAACAAAAGGGAGCACCCTATGCATTCCAAAACAAAGAATCTACGGCCAAGAAACATTTTGGTATTGCTAGGACTTGGCTTCCTAATTAGTGATGATATTCGATGGAGGTTGAAATAGGACGGCTTGCCACCACCACGGCTAAGCCTATGTCAACACTCATCAACGATGACTATTTTACGCTACTTCTTCGGCAAACCGTCATCGCAAGGGCAAAAGCCATTCCTCACAGCGAAGCAAGATGACGACATAGTGTATCCAGTACACACTTTTGATGATGGGGGGAGACTGGAAGTGCTCATCACGACGAGAACAATGTTGTTCAATGATGTCCTAGACAAGGACAAAGTACACGACGCTCTTGCCAAGCTGCTTGAGATTGGAGACTGGAGAAAAGCTGGTGGTCGGCTTCGACAGAAGACAAAAGTAGGTATCTGGACAGCTTTGGCGGAGTGGACGGTAATATTGACTCTCCAAACACAGGGCAAAGGGCAGCTCGAAATATATGCACCACGAACCTTTACTGCGGAGCGTCCGGCTGTAACTTTCACCAGTCAGACTCACGACATGGCAATAGAAGATCATCCTCTAGGAGCGACTCTCCCAAAATCTTCCGAGAACGCACGTCTCCATCCCGCACCAGAAGGGTTTCGAGAATTTGCTGCACCGCAAGATGCACCTGAAACGCTGCAGCACTACCTTGCAGGGGACGTACCAATGTTATCGCTTCACATTACTTCGTTCAAGAACAGTACGCTCGTAGGACTTACTTGGCCACACAGCTTGATGGATGTCATGGGCTTGCAAGCCTTGCTAAACGCCTGGTCGCTTGTGGTGGCGGGGAGGGCGTCAGAAGTACCGCCGATGCTTGGGGCTCAGAAAGATGAAATGATAGCGGCCGCAGAGACATCGAAAGACCTGGAAGAAGAATACGTTTTGAAACGACAAGTAATGAAGACGTGGTTCTTGGTCAAAGTCCTGGTCAACTATATCTGGGATATAGTTTGGTATCGAGACATGGAAACACGGACAATGTTTCTACCCAAGAATGCTGTCGCGGATCTACGACTCCAGGCTCAAATGGAACTCGCCGCAGAGGATGAACGGCCAGAAAAACCGTTCATTAGCGAGGGCGATGTTCTTACAGCTTGGACGATGAGAGCAGTAGCTTCAGCCCTGCCCCGACCTCGTCCGATAACCATTGTGCAAGCATTGAACGCTCGCTTTCGACTCCGGTCGCTCATTGATGCGCCGGGCGTGTTTGTCCAGAACATGGTTGTCGCCGGGTTCACGTTTGTAGAGCATTCAGTGTCTATAGGACCATTGGGCCCAATCGCTCTCCTGAATCGACAGCATCTCGAGGAGCAATCCACCGAAGCGCAGATTCTCGCCAACATTCGTCAGCTGCTAAAACAGCCACCCGGCCGCGTTGATCCCGTGTCGATGATCTGTGGCAATCCTGACGCGTTGCTCATGCCATATACCAACTGGACCCGCGCTGATCTCGTCCACGCAACCGATTTCAGCGCTGCGGTTCTGCGAGAGGGAGAATCGGGTCCATTGCGTACTAATCCACCGGGCACTATTGTCTACCATCACGCCGCAGCTATGAGACAGGGATTGCTAGCTCGTAATTTCATCATGATCCTGGGCAAAGACCACGGTGGGAACTACTGGATTACAGGGCGACTGCTTGTGCCTGCGTGGAGAAATATCGAGGCGGAGATGGAGAAGATGCAGAAGAAGAAACAGGTACACAAGTAAGAGTAATAGTTAAATGGCGAAATTCAAACTTGGCCTAGTTTCTTGTATAAATGGACTTCGGTTTGCTGTGGGTGAATTCTGCTAGCATTTACATTTATTGCCGTATGTTCCCAAAACTGGAAAGATACGAAATGGTGTCGACCCGAGATGTTAGGTGAGGGGTGAAACTAGCCCGGAATTAAGGTTCACAAAACACGGATCCAACCTATCTCTCAAAGCAACCCTTTACATCCTCGACATCTACACCGTGACGCCGATCCGTCATGGCTACCACCAAAACTGAGGCACCGCTAAAGTCTGTAATTTCCTGGCGTATTCTAACCACCAACGACACCGCCAGCCTCGTGCGCGTAGCCGACAAAATCCACCCCGAATTACCAGAAAGCGACGCCGTCTTTGAAGAGCGCGTCAAGCTTTTCCCCGACGGATGTCTAGGCCTATCAGAGGAAAGAAGCAATGAACTACACGGCTACATCATTTCCCATCCTATTCGTTTTCGCCAGCCGCCTGCTCTGGATCAGCTACTGGGAGCCATTCCTCAGGATGCAGATCAGTATTACATCCACGATGTAGCGGTTCTGCCAGAACTGCGGGGGTCGGGATTTGCACAGGACGGTGTCAATCGAGTGCTCGCCGTTGCTGAGCAATTCAAAACAGTTGGCCTGGTCTCTGTGTACGGGACGGCTGCGTTTTGGGGCCGGTTTGGGTTTAAGGAGCCGCAGGCGGTGGGTCAAGTTCTTGAGGAGAAGCTTGCGAGTTTTGGCGGCGAGGCTCGATATCTTGAGCGCGACACTGCGGAAGTCGAAGATGGATGAGATTCTGGGAGTTTCGTATAGCTGGACGAGGCTTTTGCAAGTTGTGGGTGGGCTCGATCAACTTCTCATGTCGAGGCTTAGATATGAATGAGCACTACTACTCCAACAGGAGGTACTCAAAGGTGGTGGCTCTGTTACTAAGATATCAAATAGGTGGCTTTTAGTATCATCTTGGGTGATTATGCGTAGAAACGTAGGAAACTGGTGGTTCCAAAAGCTAATGTCGTTGACCTAGCGCACTAGTGACCTTTAACAGTGTTTCCGAATAGCAAAGTCAACCCCAGACAAAGTCAAACGGCTCATATACTGTCTTGTAGAAAATCTTTACTAGCTACTGCTTTCTTTACTTTATCTATGATTACAATTTTCGCTCTCTATTTGGATTCATCCCCCGAGTCTTACGACTGCTTGCTGTAACTTTGCCATGAGTTTGCCATGGCAGCTATGATTGCGCTTTGCGTTGACCTGAGCTTTCACTTGTAGTCTACAAATTAGAAGCAACTAGAAAGGGAATCTTATTTTGCTTTCCCCTGTCGTGTGTCCATCCAATTCTTTCACTTGTCAACATCCGTGCGTCGCAGCACGGAGCTCCTACGCCGTAGTTTCAATAATCCGTCCCGGTCAAACTTGAGCAATCCTTCAAGCCGTTCCTTAATTGACAAGGAATTCGGGTGTAAAGCTTCACGGATTCTGCTCCATCCTCCAGGCCATTTCAGTGTGTGCAGCCTTCCATTCGTCATGGAAGTCTCCGACTGTGAATCAAACGTTAACAAGAACAGAAACACAGTTACTGAAACCTCGCCATATCATACCAAAATGCAGCGTCTCCCACAAACACCACCTACAGCGATCACAGGCGATGTTCCAATGGAACAAGGCGTCCTCATCTCCGAACCGCAGGGCGACCAAAGTCAGATCAGATACATGGTCGTCCTCGCCTCCACCTCAATATTTCCTTCTAGCTTACACGGACTAGCCAATCTTCTCGGGCCGTACCATCTACGCCATCAACGTGAACTGCAAGACAGCCCTCTCCTTCCTGCGCTCATTCCCCGCCGCAGAACTAGCAGCAATCCGGTACCTGCACATTGGCGCCCGGGCCATGTTTTACGACGACGCCGATAACATCCCCTACACCAACGACCTGGCTACCTTCATCGTCGAGAACATGGCTTTGGACACTGTCAGCCTGCGCGTTCCCCTCGACCCAGCCCGTGAGTTCCGCGACTGGCTCGGGCGCAGGCCCCAGACCGTGGCGAACCTCGCCGAAGCGATCGAAAATGCTCGGTGGAACTGGAGGCTGCATCAGCTGCTGACTGAGGCTTTCCGGGCTGGCCGTTTCCATGAGCTGCGCTTCGCGCATGAAAAGCGGTACGCAGGGTATGGGCGGGTCTTCACCCTGCGCAATATGATCTGGTATATCCTGCCAGTGCTTGCTGGCGGCGAACATGTGCTCCGGGAGCTAATGCGCAGGAAGGTGTATATGGAGATTCTTCGCAGTAGTGAAGGTGGATCGCTGTCGAGGCTAGAGGCTAGAATGTGGAGGGGTGAGGGGTATGAGTTCGTGTGGTATCATGAGGAGTTGGGTGCTGGAGAGGAGGGTTCGGTTGCCGCGATCTATCGAGTACGCGTTTAGGTTTGAGGAGAAGATGAAAACGATAGTTCAGTGACATAATAAGAAGATGTGATCAAAAATTGAACATGAACTGAGAAGCGATTTGATTAGACTATGACATAAAGTGGAGAAGAAATAAGGGTTGCAACAAAAACATGGGCTGAAAGAAGTTTGCCATCACAATGCACTTTCACCTTCTTCTGCCATTGGCCTTGTCCAAGCTGCGCACTACTGCGCCCATAGCAACACCAGCTGCACTTCTCTTGGGAGGAACGAAGATGACATCGACTTTGCCTTCGATGTTGTTTCTGTTACCTCTGTCGACAACAGCATCAAGATGCTCTCGCATTGCTGGATTTTCGCAGAATCCTCCCACGTAGACGACAACCCCTAATAAAGGAGGGCCTCTCCCATAAACTTGGGGAGCGGGAAAGTCAACACTAAGATCCGAATCCAATAGTGCTGTAAAGTCCTGGGATCTCGAGACCACGAGGAAAGATACGCGTGGCCGTGGCCGACCCAGACCCAGCAAGTCCCACGGCTTCGTACGACTTAGCGGACCGGATGGCTGGAGTGCAGTCTGAAGTATCTCGGTCAGTCTCGACGCCCAAATTTACGCATCCTTGACTATCCGGGCAGGTATTCAGAGGAGGTTTCTTGTGCGAAGGTAAAGTTCAGAAGTACTAAAGCCGTCCCTACAGCATAATCAATGAAAACATTGCAGTGTAAAGCAAAGTACAGACCTCGATGCACAAGTATACTCGAAAACTGGATATATGCTTCTTAACTATGAAAGTAGACAGTCAGACCCAGTTTCTCGTACCCTGCAGAAGGCAGGAAATGCCAAAGGCCTCCCTACAGTATGATAATTACAAGCCTTGCGGTGTAAAGCAAACCGCAGACCTCTAGGCACAATTACACTTCACTCATACGCTAGGAAGCCGCTTCATTCGCGGCGCTTTCTGCTGCGCCGAGTGCACCCCATTCTCAGTGTGATGTCGCTGCACTAGATGGGCCAGCGGCGCTCTGGGGATTACTTTGGCGTTTATTTGCGCAGGGGTTTGCGCAGGCGCTTGCCGTCCGGGCCATACCCGGGACGGGGTGGAGCTGAAGCCATTGAAGGTATGGAAGTGTCGTTGTTTGATAGTAGAGCTGATCTGTACTGATCCTCGTGCGCAGCAGACAAGTTGTATCCTCCCTGGAATCCCGACATCTTTGTCGCTAAAGCGAAGAAGTCACATCGAACCGCCTTGTGCAGTATTATCATAGGAAGGACGCTGGCTACTAAGCATGCTAAAGTCTTCTAGAGTTGTCTGATATTGTTTACCCTAGGTGTAAAGTATTCTTGTGTCTAGAGGTCTGTAATTACGTCTACATGGCAGGTTTTCTATTTATTGAGCTGTAGGGACGGCTTTGGTATTTCCTGCCTTCTGCGGCGTACGAGAAACCGGGTCTGGATAGCCACTCGTACAGTTAGGATACATATATCCTGGTATCAAGACGACAATAATGTCTCCTTGCCGACAATGTCTAGATTCAAGTGAAAATCTTCGCGATTCCAGAGTCCATACTCTTCTAACGAGGAGACTGCATCGCGGCATTTTCAAAGACAACATCGCATTTGCAGGACTCGGTGTACCAAACACCATACCAGTCAGAGTCGTATGTCAACCATGAATTTATGTCTTCGAGGAGATCGCTGGCCGACAACGTCTATCTTCAAGTCCTCCTGGCGTCTTACCGCGTAGACTAACAAATGGACAGCATTAGGCTCGCAGTACTCCAATAGCATAACGCGGAGGCTCGGGACGTATGAGATGTCCCGATCACAGGTAGGGGTCCATGCATGACACCCGATCTTGCGGCACAACACAGCGCGGCGATGGACAAGGGTCGATGGATGGCAAAGCGAGTCGAGGTCGAAGGATTGCCGTAAGTCTGCCGTAGATTCTATATTCGTATCCGGGAATAAGAATGGCCATGTTAAATAGCATGTTCAACGCAGAGAGGCCATGTGAGAGATGAAGCTTGGAAGCGAATCCTACTACGTAGGTAAGCCGACCGGTTGTGATTCACGTTCTGCCTCGCCTGGGTGTCATGTATGCGCAAAATCAAGATAATCCTTAATTATGCTCCCACGATGTCAAGCTTTTAGGCGGCCCCCAAAGGTCTTACTTAATACATGGTGCAAAGCCACGCAAGTCAGAACAACCCCTGTGTTAGAATTCCACGATTCAAGTGGACTGATGTCAACGACGGCGTCATTTCGGCGCCGTGCAAGGCTGAGTGGCTTCAGCCTCAACAGCGGACGTCCTAGCCCGGCGGATGCAGATACTGCTCCAATAGAGTCGAGATCGCAAAGAAATGTACAAGGTGTGAAAGCTCCTGCGCTAGCGAAATCGAGTCTGGCCCACTCCGGGCCACCAGTGATAGGTGTGGACGCGTCCGCTAAAGTGGGCCAACGGTTCAGGGATGGTAAGGGCTCACACATGGGCAATCCATGGGCAATCCATGGGGCCGTTTTGAAAGAGTTCATAGGCAGCATGATGCCCTGTCGGGGTTGTGCATCTCTTCCGTCAGATTTTGTCGCCTTCGATCGCGGGTAGTGACATTCACTGTCATCTGCAGGTTTCACGAGAAAAGCTTGTTTCGACGGGCACGATTACGCAGCCAAGATGCGTTCGATGATAGTCGGCCTTTCGATTCTTGTCTTCGCCGGAGAGGCGCTCGCACAGACAAGGTGCTACTTCGCCAACGGAACAGTATTACCGAACGTCCCTGAGTACAACGAATATCAGCCTTGCTCCGGTATAGGATCGATATGTTGTGGTACCAATCGTGATAATCCAGCGGGTGGAAATTCTTCAAATGGCTTCACGGCGGATGAATGTCTACCCAATGGACTCTGCCAGAATCGTATTACTGCTGATGGCGTAGAGAAGATATCGTAAGCATCAAAGCATTTTATTCCTGGTAACATTCTAACGTCGACTAGATGGTGGGTGGACTTTTGCTCAGATAGTAACATCAACAGTGGCAATTGCCTCAATATATGCGACCAGGTCCGGAATAGTTTCGGCAATACACCCTTGACGCCGTGTAACGGAAGAGCGGATAGCGAAAGGTGGTGCTGTGGAGACAGCAATGCCTGCTGTACAAGCAACGTGGGTGTGGTACGACTAGCACAAGTATTTGGTGGAGTGCTGTCGTCGAGTATCGCGGGCTCAGCGACACCGACAACAAGCCTGGCATTATCAACAGGGGCATCCACATCAGCAACCGCATCGACATCAGGCACGGGGTCTTCCTCCTCATCTCCATCTTCATCAAGTTCAACGACGCCAAATCAGGGTGGGGGTGATTCTGGACTATCTAGTGGAGCCATTGCAGGCATCGTGATTGGAGTGGTGGCTGGACTCGCATTGCTTGCGGCAGCAATCTTCTTCTGGAGGAGATCTGCAAAATATAAGAAGCAGGCGTTGGGGCCGCAGTATGCGGAGGCGCCCGGGGGATATCCAGGAGGATACAGGGACCAAGAACACGCAGCAGTGCCAGTGGAGAAGTATGGAAAGCAGCAGGCAGGGTCTTCTCCAATCGAACTGCCACCTGCTCCACCGAGCGAATTGCCTTCAGGGGACTATGCGCAGTATGCAGGCCAGCATCCACAGAAATGAGGGGAGGTGGAGCAGGGTCAGGAGAGGGGAAGAAACGTGGGATTGTGACATGGTGTTCGATGGATGAGAGTGACACACTGTATTTTCAACCGTGGAATAATAGCATACCGACCGTGATAATATCATCATATTATCATCAATACCCCACGGAATGAAGAGTAGTCGTCTGATGAGTGAGCCAAGGCGAAGCATGAGATGAGGCACGAAGTGGAGGCCTGCATGCAGCCCTGTGCGGCTGTGAGAGCACGAACGCGTGGAGGGCGCTGTGATTTGCTGGGCGGAATTTAGCGAATGCAGCGGGCAAAACGGGCGTGCTCACATGCCGGGAGCAGTTTGACGCCATATTGCGAGCGCGACGACCGTGTCAAGCATTGCAGAGGGGAATTGCGCAATGGAGGAGAATAGAATGAATGGGCAGGGTGCAATTGGGTGGTTGATATCAACCAGAGGACAGAGGCGCAATAACAACGAGATGAAAATGCTCGGGGGAGGCGATGACGTACCGGGCCGAGAAAGTTTGCTCCCGTCGCGTGCAGCAGCGCGAAAGGACCGTTCCCAGCAAAGAAGATTTTCCAAAACCCTTTTCCCTGCCCTGCCCATGCCACGGCCTAGCCGTGGTTCTAGTCGCGGACCAGACCTAGCGCGAGGGCCCTAGTCGACTACTCCTCATCAGCTACCTATCTATCCATCCCATCCACCATGGTCGGCTGGTCTCTCGGGTGCTCGCTGCCATTCACTCTCTCTCATTCCTAACCCCGGGGATGCCTTGGGCGGCGACATCACCGACATCACGCCCTCATCTCCAATCCTCGCACCCTTCAACCCACCATGGCGCCCCGACTATTCACCCGCGACTCGAACCCGCCTGACCAGCAGCTGCCCTTTTCTGGAGACAACGTCAACGACGCAGACTTTGCACCTGATCAGTCGCATGCCGAGCTGGGCTCCAACACGCTCCCCCGGCGCATCAGGGCCTCATCCATCGCATCCGGCACTCTATCTGGGTCCTACTCGCGCAACCCCATCCGCTCCTTTGCGCACCAGACGTCGCATGGCTTTGCTGGTATGCCTCTCCCGTGTCCCCTACCATTGGCTCCACTGACCCCACCAGAAACCCCCCAGTACTCGTCTCAAGGCGTGAGGGAGAGAAGCTCCCAATTGGCCTCGTATGCCCTCGATACCGAAGAATACCAGGACCGCCCCCATCGCCACAGCTTCGTCGACGCAGACTCGGCCTCGGGCAGGCATTCGGGCTTGATAGCAGAGTACAGCGAGGGCCGGACATCGAGTGACTCGGGCAGGTGGACAGACACAATTGCAGAAGATGGCGAGACGGACCTGCCGGAGTCTGCCTTCAAGCTGCCCCCGCCTATCTCGACGCCTCCCCATGTCGTGGTCGAGGATACCGAGCGCACGCCGTTGTTACCCGTCCCACGTCTATCGCGACTCGACTCCCGGCCGACACAACCACCGTCAAAGAGCCAGTACTCGCAAAAATCCACTTCCTCGACACTATCAGGGCGGGTCAAGGAGTCCTTCTCAAATTCCCGAGAGCATATACTGGGCCTTCGTCAATCCCTCACTAACCCCAAGAACTTCACAAGAGATGCCCTGGTTTCAGGCTTGTCAGCCTCCGTGCAAACGACTTCGGCTGTATTTCTAGGACTGCTGTTGAATCTTCTGGATGCCCTTTCCTATGGCTACATTCTATTCCCACTCGGAGCTCCCATCTTCAGTCAGACCGGTCCAGATGGCATCTCCATTTTCTTCGTCAGTTGCATCGTCTCGCAATTATGCTATTCTCTCGGGTTATCGGCGTTCAAGGGCGGCGTCGGCTCGGAAATGATTGAAGTCGTGCCCTTTTTCCACAAAATGGCCTACTCCATCATGAACCAAATGGAAGGACAACCCCCGGAAGCCATCATAGCAACAACGATAGTTTCGTACTGCCTAAGCTCCATTCTTACTGGCCTCATCTTCCTCGCACTTGGTGGCTTCCGCCTCGGTAACCTCGTGAGCTTCTTCCCCAGGCACATTCTGATTGGATGTATCGGTGGTGTTGGATTCTTCTTGGTTGTCACCGGTATCGAGGTCTCAGCACGTATCGAAGGCAACCTCAACTATGACCTTGCAACTCTTCACAAGCTCTTCTCCGCTGACACATGGTATCTGTGGACTCTTCCACTTTCCCTTGCTCTTCTCATCATGGTTCTACGCCGAGTAGTGAAGAATCCGTCAATCAGTCCATACGTCTTACCCGCTTTCTTCATTGCTGTTTTCGGTACTTTCTACATAATCGTCAAAGCCATATTGCACAAAGATCTGCATGACGTACGCAATGCAGGTTGGATATTTGAACAGCCAGAGGCTGGTGTCAAGTTCTACAGGTTTTATTCATATTTCAGTAAGATCTCCGTCCTCTTGACATGACCCCACTCACCTTCTATAGAATTTGGCAGCATAGATGCGTCAGCTCTCGCAAGCACTATTCCTACCATGTTCGCCTTATCCTTCTTCGGTATCATTCATGTCCCTATCAACGTCCCCGCTTTAGGAGCTGCGGTCAAGGAAGACAATCTAAATGTCAATCGAGAACTCATAGCTCACGGAATCTCGAATACATTGTCCGGATTCTTGGGTAGCATCCAGGTAGGTTTCCTTAGACCTACGTTAGGGTACGGCTAATGTTGCTAGAATTACTTGGTGTATGCCAACAGTGTCATGTTCATTGACAACGGCGGTAACAGTAGAGCCGCTGGTGTATTGCTCGCTTTTGCCACGGCGGCCGTCTGGATTGCTGGCCCAGCCATGATTGGATACATTCCCATCTGTTTGGTCGGCGCTCTCATCTTCCTCCTTGGAATCGACTTGATGAAGGAGGCATTATGGGATACCTTTGGGAAATGCCACAAGCTCGAGTATTTGACTATTCTTGCCATTGTCCTCATCATGGGTATTCATGACTTTGTGGTTGGTATTTTTGTCGGCATCGTTCTTGCCTGTGTCAGCTACGTTGTGCAGAGTTCTCGACATCCGGCGATTCGAGCATCGTACAGCGGCGTTGTGGCGGAATCGACCGTTCGACGCCCACCAGCCGATTGTCGCTACCTGACCAAAGTCCGAGGGCAAGTCCGCGTCATCAAGCTCGGTGGTTTCCTCTTTTTCGGTACCATCGTGTCAGTGGAGGAGTACATGCGTTCGTTGATCGAGGAAGAAAACTACGAGAAGCAACCTGTTGGTTTCATAATCGTAGACTTCAAGCATGTTAATGCCGTCGACTTTTCAAGCTCCGAGGGCTTCCAACGTATCAACCGCATCTTGAGCCGCAAGCACGTGAAAATGGTCTTATCGGGGGTTTCATTCGCCAATGATGTTGGACAGGCTCTTCAGAACGTTGGTCTACTGGATGAAGAAGAGGGCGATGAAGAGTGCCCCCCTCCTCAGGTTTTTGAAGATTTGAATACAGCACTTGAGGCTTGTGAGAACGAGCTGTTGGAAGTATTTCACAGACATTGCAACACGCAGGCTTCGAGGCGACAGCAAACTACGCCACCGATGACAATCACAGGGTCGAATAGTCTGGCTGCGAACGGCCAAAGTGCAACAGGTGGCACACCTACATCGTCGTACGGCGCCAGTTCGCTCAACCCCGTATTCGCATCTCCCCGCCGGGGTGCCCGTCTAATGGCAGCACGGTCGACGATGCCCGAGACGGACAATGATTCAGTTTCAATCCCAGACTCTTCCTCCCTTGACCGCAAACCCACCACTACACAAACCTCACCATCAAGATGGAAGAATTTCGCACAGCCGCTGAAAATCATCCTCCAAACCTTCGAGGACGTATCGACCAAGAACGAGGACTTTTGGCACGCGCTTGCCCCTTACTTCCAACGCAAAGAGTTCCCAGCAGGCACCGTGCTCTACTCGCGCGGCGACGACCCAGACGGCTTCTACATTCTCGAAAAGGGCCGCTTCAGAGCCGAGTACGAGCTAGACCAGGGCTCCTTTTTCGAGGTCATCTTACCCGGGACGACGTGTGGCGAGCTGCCGTTTTTCAGCGAGACGGACCGGACGGGCACCGTGGCGGTGGAAAACGACTCTGTTGCTTGGCTGCTTACGCGACAGCGGTTTCAGGAGCTCGAGGGTAAAGATGCGGGGCTTGCGAGGGAGCTGCTCAAGGTGGGGCTCAAGTTGACAAAGGAGCGTATGGATGCTATTACGAGCTATGTGCTTGTGACTGCGTCGTAGATGGGATGTATGTATGTCTTGTATTCATTCCCACACATATTTGGTCTTGTTTCTTGTTGTTTCTTCTCTGGGGCGGGCGGTCCATTTGTTTGTATTTAGCGTATGGGTTGGGTGGGACAGCCAGGAAAAGTTTTTTGTATACCGACCAGCCCCAGGCTTGAGTAAATCATTTTTTAGACAGTTACAGTGCAATTAGTTCAGTTCAGATGAGTTTCGTTTAATTGAGCAGAGGCGAGGCGAGGGCGAGGGCGAGCAAGACCGTTGGACAACCCTCAGATCAGCCATAAGCAAGCAGTCTTACGCAAGCAAGTCCAAGTCAAAATGTAACCATGCAGATCTATTACCTGAGACTCGGGAAATTTGTAGCCCCCAGCGAATTACGCAGTATTGGAAGCAATGTGAAGAATACTATGTAGGGATGGTCGGTAGGCGAGAGGTAGGAGGTAAATTGTTCACGAGAGACGATTTGTTTCAAAACAAAGCACAGCAGGTAATTTGCTCGGTCAGCGAACCAGAACCTGGAGCATGTCCTTTCACATCACTCAGCGCAGTGTGCCTTATTTTGGGCAGCGGGAGGGTTCTCGATACGCTTGACACTTGCTTGACGCTTGACGCTTGACGCTGGACCGTTGGGCCGTTGGGACAGCGCTGATCAAGGGGTTGATGGGCCTGGCCTGGTATCAGCGCGACGGTCTGCCTTACTACTCCGTACGTATTCTTATGTCAGGCCATTGATTGAATGGATGGGACTGCGTTGCTTTGCTTTGCGCTGCTTCGCTCTGCTGTCCTGTCCTGTCCCGGTACGTAGGGCGCGTTATTCAAGTGCGTAAGTAGGTAGGTAGGTACGGCGCGTTGCAATCAATCGGCTGCAGCGAGTCCTTATTTCAGGCCTTCCACAGCAGCGTTTGCCTTCCTTCTGACGTTCGGATTTGCGCTCCGCGTTGGGAATGCCATGGACGGCTTGGGTGCAGACGCAAGATTCAGGATTGCAGATGGGTCGGCCGCTCGTGATCTGGGTAGGGAGTTTGAGCCGAGGTGTGGTGGAATCCTGCTTGGATACGGGGATGACTTCATCGGGGAGGGAAGAGATGGGCTGGGCTGGGTAGGGGAGGATCAGATGAGGGTTGAGATGAGGCAGAGGAGAGGGAAAAGGCATGTTAAAGGTGCCAGTGCTGTTGATATAACCTCACCGACAATAAAGAAAAGGGCCGTTGAGTGCCTGCGAACGTGCTCCCGTCGCCGTCAATGCAATCGATGCAGCGCGCGATGGGATTCCCATGATGCATCCTCCTGTCCCCATCGTCTTTCCAGGATTCAACTCCTCAGACAAGGCCGTCTTGGATCAGACAGCCGTCGGACGATTCCACGGGCCTGGGACGCCTGTCCAATTCGCGAGCAGCCATCAGCACCTGGTTGGACCGTTTGCCCGATGCTCGCAAGCGTCCCCAGTCTATTGCTGCTATTTGTAGCCCCCGCCACGGCAGCCCTGATACGCCACGGCAGACGCTCCAGGATCTAGCCCTCGTAGCGTCGCTTTGAGCGGGCGCTCGTTGGGCAGTGGGAGCTTGGGTTTGGGGGCTGAAAGGCGCGATTGGAGCAGCGCTGGGGCTAATTTCCCAGCCTCGCGGGTGGAGTCGCTGCGGTTTGCGGGATGCACTGCCTGGGTCGAGGGGAGCCCATGGGCGACAGACAAGGGCGTGCGGCTGAGGGCCAGCAGTAAGAGAAGCGCAAGCGCTGGCTGAGCGCAAGCTGGGGGAGCTGCTGGGCCTTTTCTCCTCTGCGCCTGCAATCGTCGTACGTAGTATATTCTGCCTGACACGCCCAAACTCTCGTCCTCGCTCAACCACCCTCTCGACGTCGCCCATCTGGTCCACCATGAGCTTCCTGGCTTCGAGCGCCGTGCTGCTGCTCGCCGGTGTCGCGGGAGTCGCGGCCGGCCCAGCGCCCCATCCAGCAGTTACGCCCGCCGCGCTGCTGCCCCGCGACAACACCCAGACGCTGGGATGGTATTCAGACGGGCAGACCAACGGCCAGACAATCTGTACGTCCTACGCAGCGCCGGCTTCTTGGGCGCAAGAAGGCGGCGCAGGATGCTGGATACGAGCCACAACTGAACCCCAGCTGACGGCCTGATTCTGTAGATGCCCCTTGGGTTTTTGATGCCGACTCGACCACATACACAACCTCGAGCAACTGGTTCCGACGATGCGGCGTCTCAACCACCTGTGTTATGTACACGGGCTGCTCCAACGGGTACATGGTAGCCGCGAGCGGTCAGTCGACATACTGGTACGACCCTCCTGACCCTCACGAGATGGAAGATAGAAAATAGAAAGCAGAAACTGACAGCAGCGCAGTGGTCTAGCCGGCGCAACAGGCGGTGCAACAACAAACTACTGCAGCAACCACGTTATCCTGCCCACGCTCGGCGCATCCACCGGCTCCCTCAGCTGGTACTGGTGTGACGACGCACCTTTGACAGGATACACCTTCTATGCTAGCGAACCAGCTCAACCAAGTACGCTCCTCACGTCCCCTCTCCCATTCACAGCTCTAACATCCCCAGCCATCACCGACGCAAACAGCACCCCCACCCGATCCGCCAGCGCCCCCATCACCTCCGACTCGTCCTTCGCCTCTCCCTCCAACACGGCCTCGCCATCGCCCTCAACCTCAACCACCCCACCGCCCGCCTCCAGCGGCTCCAGCACCCCCGTCGGCGCAATCGCAGGCGGCGTAGTCGGTGGAGTCGCCGCCCTCGGTGCCATCGCCTTTGCAGTCTTCTTCCTGCTCCGCCGCGACAAGAAGCGCAAAGCCGCAAACCAATTGCAGACTGCCCCTCTCATGGGCGGCACCGCTCCAGGCTACCAGGCTGGACAACCGGGCTACCCCGCAGGCGTGCAGCAAGCAGGCCAGCCGGGCTTCTACGACGGAACCGCGTACCAGAGCGAGGCGAAGCCCCAGGGTGTCGGTGTCGGCGGCCAGCCCCAATACTATCCCCAGAGCTATCCCATGGGCCCGTATGATCCGCATGTGCAGCAGCAAGGGACTGGGTATGCGGGTAGTCCTGGAGCGACGGGTGCGCCAATTCCGGAACTCGGTACTGAAGGGTACGCGCCGACTGAGTTGCCGGCGCAGGGGAAGATTCCAAAGTAGAATTTGTCCTGAAAAGAGGGTGAAATGGAGGAGATTGAAAAGAGAGAAAAAGGAGACAGACGTAAAAAGGAGAGAGGCAAGGAGAAGAGGAGATCAAGTGAAGAGGGGGAATCCATTTCTTGCATTTGCAAAATTCTAGATATCCAACGTTTCGCTTTGGTTTTGGTTTTTTGGTTTTTTTGATTTCTTCACTTCTAAACGGCTATATTATCACGACCCTTGTAGCATACTTTTCATCATTCAGGAGGAGGGCTGGTTTTCGCATCTTGGATCGAACCGAATCGTGCGAGTGTAGTTTTACCTTTTGTGGGAAATACAGGATGTTGATAGGAGGGTGGACCAAATAGGTAATTATGAGGCGTGTGCCTATGAACAAACTTTACATTACATTACATGTCTTCATTCTCAAATCTCGATATTGGACTCGACTTGACCTTTGATTCGAACGAAGTCGAATCTCAGTCACCAAGACCCTGGCCTGGCTGCCATCTCAGAACATACATACGACGACAACCTCACCTGATTGGCACTGCAGCCTAGAAGGATGCCCAGAATTTGTGGAGCCCCCAAGCCCTTCTCTTCTCACTGGTGCGGGCACGTCTTTACCGTGTTGGGCATGCTGCGTTTACTCCGCATATGTATATGCCTGAATAGTGCAAAGCCATGTCAGATGAATGGAGTATAAAGAGGCGGTCGAGGAGGGGGCGTGAGGACGTGTGTGTTTCGTGATTTTGAGTCGCGTGCTGTTTTTGGGTACGTGGTAAGTGTTAAGAGAGGACTTTGAGTGTTTGTGGCGGGTTTCTAGATATCTGGATTGATGCGAATATCACGTCGTCCTCTATTTACTTCAGGACGATCTCCAAGTATCTCCATTCAACTACACCAATTCCCCACCACAACTCCAAACATCCACCATGGCTCCAGAGCCAAACTTCCTCTCGCAGACGCTCCAATCCATCACGAGCACCAAACGGCGCGAGCAGAGCAAGCGCCAAGCAACCTTCGAGGCAAGCAAGCAGAAAGTCCTCGACGCCGTCGACGCCGCAGCCACCGACCGTGCCCGTCTCGAAGTCCTCCTCGTAGGCTTCAAAGACCTGTCTTCCAGCAACAAAGGCGTCAACTACATCGACAAGGATCGCACGCGGCAAGCCCGCAATGTAGCTCGCTATCTTGAGCAATCGTACACGGATCCGTCCGTGTCGACGAGCATCATCCAAGGCTTTGAGAAGAATTTCCGCCAGAAGCTCGAGCAGGAGAGTCAGCGGTTTCAGTTTGCAGATCTGTATTACCGCCTGTTGGCGGAGTGGACGGATGCTAGTAGTACGCCGCTGGAACCGGCTGAGCAAAAGGACGAGGGGCTCGATGGATCGTTTGAGCATGTCCAGCGTTATGATCTCCAGCAGCTCAAGGACAAGTTCGCCAGTGTTGTCTTCACGCCCCTGCAGACAGACGAGGTCGAAATCGACGCATACCTCGCCAGCCTCTTCGACGACGACAATGCCTCTCGACTACTCTCCGAGATCCGCAAGTCCAACGACGACTTTGGCCGCGCTCTCAAAGACACACCCGCGCCCTTTGACCAGTGGACACTGCAAAAATGCATCCGCGCCCTGCTCACCAACAACCTCCTCAACGACGACGCAAAAGCCACCCTCGAGGAATTCAACACCAACACCGCCGTCCTCGATGAGATCGCCGACGTGCTCAACCTCCGCTTCGCAGACCTCGACACCTGGGACTGGCTCGCTGACGACGGCATGTACTACGAGCCGCGGCGCCAGCTCAACGGCAAGTACCGCATCATGATGGACATGGACATCCTGCAGGCCCTCTTTCTGCACTATATCGCCGTAAAGTGGTGTGCGCACCTGAAAAGCGTCTTCGCGCGGCTGCCGCGCGACACCAAGTTCTGGCGCCGCGGCGCACACATGAGCCCCGGCGGAGAGGAGTGGGCACGCCACCATTTCTTCACGGGCAGTGTGCCGCCGACGGGGTATGTGGATGTCGAGATGCAGACGTATCTGGATACGTTCTTCATGTCTGCGATGCCGGCGTCGCTGGACGACGGGGGGGACCCGTATGGCGAGATGAAGGATAGCGAGGGCGCGGTGGATGAGACGAAGACGGGGCTGGGGATGCGGCAGATGTACTTGCGCCAGATGGCGACGGATGTCTTGCTGCAGACCGCGCTGGACGGCGAGGTGGCGGTCGTGCAGTCGGATCTCCAGTGGTATGCTACTGCGCTGCCGCACTCGACGCTGTGGGCGGTTCTGCGCTTCTGGGGTGTCCCCGAGGAGTGGCTTGTGCTGTTTAAGAAGTACGCTGAGGCGCCGTTAAGAATGACTGCTACGCCGGGAGAAAATGTGCGGACGCGCAAGAGAGGTATCCCCATTACGGATGCGTTTGAGACGCTGTTTGGAGAAACGGTGCTCTTCTGCATGGACGTCGCTGTCAACCGCCTGTCGGGGATGACGCTGATCCGTTTCCATGACGATCTCTGGCTGTCTGGGGAGCCGGCTCAGTGCGCGGATGCGTGGAAGACGATTAAGGGGTTTGTAAAGGTGCTTGGACTCGACATCAACACCAGCAAGACGGGATCCGTGTACATCACCAAATCTAGCAAGAAGCTCGCTTCCATCGCGGCCAATCTTCCCAAAGGCCCCGTCTGCATGGGCATGCTGCAGCTGACGGAGCAGGGAGAATGGACCATCGACCAGACGCAAGTCTCGGCCCATGTCCGCCAGCTCCAGAAGCAGCTCGGCCAGTGCAACAGCATCATCTCGTGGATCCAGACGTGGAACGCCTGCATGGGCCGCTTCTTCCACGACACGTTTGGCAAGCCCGCAAACTGCTTCGGCCAGACGCACGTCAACGCCATCCTAGCCACGCACGCCGCCATGCAGAAACAGCTTTTCGCGTCCCACGGCAGCAGCGTAACGTCCTACCTCCGCTCCCTCATCGCGTCGCGCTTCGCCGTGCACTCCATCCCAGACGCGTTCTTCTTCCTGCCCGAAGCCTTTGGCGGCCTAGGCCTCAAAAACCCATTCATCCCGCTCTTCGTGCTCAAAGACCAGCTGCTCAAGGACCCGCACGCACGCATCGCGACCTTCTTCGAACAAGAGAAGGAAGCGTACAAACGCGCTGCCGAGACGTTCGAGTCCCACCCGCCCACGCAGAGACAGCAACAGCACGCCGCCGCCTTCGGCAACCCGCCGCCCGAAAACTCGCCTACTACCCCCTCATCCCCTTTCTTCTCCTTTGCAGAGTACACCGCCCACAGACACACGTCCTCGGCGCTCCTGCTCGTCGCCTACATAGACCTCATGCAGCTCCCCGCGCGCAAGGACATCCATCTAGCCAAAGAACTGGCGCCGTGGTTCGAGGAACTGAGTCATACGCATGGAATCGGCTGGGCGGAGCTGAGCAGCGAGGAGAAGTGGATTATGCAGTTGTATGCGCGGGAGTTGAGGGAAAGGTTTGGAGCGTTGAGTATGGTGGAGAGGAGGTTGGTGCCGAGTGGGGTTATGAGGATGGTTAGGGGGCGGGGGGGGAGGTGGGAGGGGGGGATTTGGGGGTAGTATGTAGTAGAACGAGAATTAAACTGATGATAGTGATGATACTTTGTAGACGGAAATTACGATGGAGATTGAGTTGGTTGGAGGGTGATGTCATGTTTAAGGTTATCCGGGTTAAGGTTAAATCTAGTGTGTTTCGTATCCTGGCACTCGGTTGGACTAACTGTTCCAAGCGACTTTCTGCGAACCTCACGTCTTACCAAGGTTTCCAGCATAACTTGTACACGAGAGACAACTGCCCCTCTGCTTCGATATACACTCCCTGGCTGCCCCTCCCAGAATGATACCGTGATCACTCGACCCTACACATTCCATTTCTTCCCTTTGTCCTGGTTACCCCGTCCGCAAGAGGATACACTCCCCAAGTCCCTCCTAAGTACCTTACCTCCCAAAGCTCACCATGGCATCCCCACCACCACCACAACAACACAACGAATCCTCCCCCCTCCTCCCCTCCTCCCCCTCCCCCCAAGACCAGCCACCCCACCCCCAACCCACCATGCCACCCTCCCTCCGCCCCCGAATCCTCGCCGCAATGCTCTCCTTCACCCTCCTCGGCCTCGCCGCCTCCTCCACAGGCGCCATCCTCCCCCTCCTCCGCACCCACTACTCTCTCTCCGATCTCCACGTCTCGCTCATCTTCCTCGCCGGCCCCCTCGGCTACCTCCTCGGCGCACAGTCCAGCTCAACCCTGCACACCCGTCTCGGGCAGCGCGGCGTCGCTGTCCTCGGCCCTCTATTCCTGGTCCTGGGGACGGGGCTTGTGGCTGCGCATCGCGGGTTTGGGCTCGTGTTGACGGGGTTTGCGGCGCTGGGGGTGGGGACGGGTGTGTTGGATGGGTCGTGGTGTGCGTGGGCGGGGAGTATGGAGAGGGCGAATGTGGTTAGTGGGGCGTTGCATGGGGCGTATTCGGTGGGCGGGGCGGGGGGGCCGTTTTTGGTGGTTGTTGTTACGGGGGAGGGGGGGGAGTGGTGGGTTTGGTATTATGTTTTGGTGAGTCTGCTTTGTTTTGTCTTCACCTTCTTTCTCTTCTCCTTCTTCCTCCTTTTCCTAATTATCTTTTGTCTGTGATACACGTTGCACAAATCCCAGAAGCCTTTCCAGGTTGGCTGGCCCGCCTTGTGGTTTGGCGTCTTTGTTTCTCATATTGACGTTCTCCTTTCGTATCGATCTCAAGTGGCGGACACCTCGTTACTCACAATGGGAATGAGACTGAACCATCCAGACCGCCCTCTCCATCATCGTCCTCGTAGTCTTGACCTACGCATTCCGCGCCCAAACCGCAGCAGTCTATCTCTCCAGCAAGCAAGCCGCGCAGACCGACGACAAGAACAACACCAGAGAAATGCTTCGACACCCCGCTACTTGGCTCTGCGCAGCCTACTTCCTCACGTACGTTGGTACTGAGACCGCAATCTCGGGCTGGGTTGTATCCTTCATGCTGCGCCAGCGGCACGCGAGCCCTTATATCGCCGGGCTCTCGTCATCGGGGTACTGGACTGGCATGGCTATCGGGCGTCTGATGCTGGGCTTCGCGACGGATAGGATCGGTGTGCGTCGCGCGACTGTCTTGTATTTTCTGCTGGCTGTGTTACTCGAAGCGCTCTTCGCAATCTTCACTTCGCCAGTCCTCTCCATCATCCTCATGGCGTTGCTCGGCTTCGTCATGGGTCCGCTGTTCCCCTCTGGCGTCGTGGTTCTCACGCGTCTTCTACCCCCAGAAATTCATGTCGCTGCTGTTTCGTTCGTGGCTTCGCTAGGACAAGTCGGCGGTGCGTTTCTGCCGTTTGCGATTGGAGCTGTTGTCGAGGGGCTGGGGATCGGAGTGTTTAGGTATGCGATTCTTCTGCAGACTGTGCTGGCGCTGGGCGTGTGGGTGGCGTTTGCGAGGTTACGGGGGGAGGGTCGGGGTTCTGGGCTCAGGGCTGTAGATTAGTAGAATTGGGGTGGAGGGTAGATGTCAAGTGACATTGTGACATGCTTAGAGTGACAATGTCAATTAAGGCCGATAATGTTCGCGATTTAAGCCGTCCATGCGTACCCTCAATCCGTATTGATGCTTGCGGAGGTCCATCCGCGCTTGTCGTAGCCTGAGATAAAGGAGACTCACATGCCTTTTCCTACACAGTCAATCCTTGGAAATACGCAGAGGCCACATTGTATGCATATTTGTAGGTCTTGTATTAAGCCTTGAATATAATGAACTATTTGAATCTAGACAGTGTCTAGAGATGTGCCCATTATTCTCCTCCACGACTGAGATTTTCTAAGGTCCCCCAAGCTCTTGATGTGAGCGATTCAGGTAGAGTTTAAGGGAAAATGCTCAATAAATGTAAGTGTTTGTATACACCAACCAAGTTATAGGTCATCGTCGAAGCCCCTACCCTAGATGTCATGAAGTATCCATCTAGCTGGCACCGATCAAGTCCGTGACCCCTGCAGGCCGCCACGCCTTATGATCCCTCTTGATCGGACTCCTCCGGTTGCGTGAGAGCAAAAACCTTCGGCTTGTCGGTTTCTTCCCCCCAGAAGACCCTGACGAGATACACGAAACGCTCCATTGGAAGATCGCCATGCTTCCATGATTTGACATACACCTTCTCCAAGCGTGGAAGTAGACGTGCGAGCATTGGTAAACCATTCAATGTGACGCATAACGCCTGAGCCAACGGTCCTCCGAGACTCAGTGCGTTCATGGCGTTCCTGCGCATCTGAAAGCGAGGCCGAAAGGCCTGCACCGGGCCTTTCATGATCACAATAGAGGCAATGAACTCGTCGAAGTCGGTCCTTTTGTTGACAGTGAAGACGCTGAGCTGGTACGGAAGGATCCAAGTCTCCTCGAGCATTTGGCGACATGTTTGTGCGAGGGCGAAGAGCTTCGGATGCTTGTCTGCGGGAACACGGCCATTCTTGTTCGAGTAGACTATGCCTGGCTTGGAGTCAAAGGGGAAGCCGGGTCTCGTGTAGGACCTGTTGCCTTGGACCTCGATCCAGTATCCGCGGATGCAGTGTCGGTAGATGCAGAGACGGAGCTCCAAGGGAAGACGAAGGAGCGGTGAATTGGCGGCATTGTCGTCGTAGATGGAGCGAAGAGCCTCCGGAGGATCGAAGCTCACGGGAGTACGTGACATCTGGGATGAATGTCGCAGGTCAGGCAGTTGATCCGAAGAGTTGAGTAAGGGTGGAGAGTTGGGTGAGGAGGAGAGTTGTGAGGAGGAGAGTTTGGTGGAGCGGGAGATCAAGGAGCGGGGGACAGGGGAGTGGAGAAGGGACGTGCTACCCATAGTATTATTGATTGGGTCACAGTAGCTCATAGTGAAGATTTCTGGTCCTAGTGACTCCGTGCGCCTGGTGGTAGAAGAAAAAGTTACGCCAAGGTTGAGGCTGACCCGCGGCTGCCTTGTGCCCCTTCCCTTTGAGGCAGTAAACATACACCAAAACTATCACCCCGGCCTCAGATATTTGCTTGGCTTTTTCCTTCCGCATCTTCCTAGAGAAAAATGAACTGGCAGCTATCAAACTCCTGCATCCATTCCCGATAGAAAGCATCCGTATCGTCGTCGAGTCCCGCTTGTGTGTTGTAAACATAGATTTTCTCCAAGTTGGAAAACGCATCCTCGACATGCAAACGCAGACCGCTTCTTTCAAAGAATGAAGAAATGCAGTTTGGGACTGCAATGGCGGTGATAGCTTCGGGATTGGGCGAGCTACTGCTCTGCAGCGCTCCGGCCGTGGAGTTCCTGTCCCAGAGCCATATGTAGAATACATGCAGTGCCCAGGCGCTGGAGAAGACGAACGTCTTCGACTCGAATGGAATCGGGTGGGCTTCGCAGTAGATTTGTCGGCATACCTGAAGTAATCCTAGGAAGTTCTGGTGCGCTCCGAGAATGAGATCGCCCGTATGACGGATCGGTCCAGCCAAAGCCTCGAAGTTGTCGCATGCGAATGCTCCGACAGCCCTCCTCTGGTCATGACTGCGTGTCAGATGTTCGAAAATGACGATAAAAGGGTAGCTGAGGCAGTATTCGAAGATTCGTGTGCGTAGCTCAGCCGGAAGACGCAGTAGAGGTGATGATCTGGCGTTGCTCTGGTAGGTAGAGAGAAGGTGAGGAGGGGAGGTACGGGAGATGATGGGTCCGGATTGAGAGGGCATAGTTGCGGAGTGCCTGTGGTGTTCCAATGGTGTGTAGCCTCAAAGTTGGGCAGGGAGACTTTTAAATATTGTGGAGCTGTGGGTCCATACGGCAGAAATGAAGCACGAGGGACAAGTGCGGCCTGCAAGTGAAAGCCTTCCCGCCCGTGCTCGAGCGGGCAGACCAACAAACAACAGTAACTAGGCGGCAGTTAGAGGTCTTTCTGACACTCATGAAGTAATCTCAGAACCTCCTAGTTCTTGCAGATTTTCACATAAATACCCACAATTGATCCTCACTCTGATCGAGAGCTAGGTCCAGTCGTTCGATCAATAGCACGACATTCTTGGCACGCGCTAAGCAGAGAAAAGCGAAGGGGGCTACCTCTGAATCGTCATTGCACATGCTGTTTGCAAAGAACATTACTTTGAGTTGAGATGTCATCAAAGACGATGGGTAGTTGTTCATTGGGACTTTGGCTGTCTCGACATACAGCTGACAGCATCTTTACCGTAACGCTAGAAAATTATTTAACCGGCTATCGTGAATCAGATGGGAAACGGAACTCTATGCCTCAGTGCACAATGTTTGCACAAAGTCTTTGGCATGAATCTTGGCAGGGAGACAAAGGGTGCGGATTTTGTTTTATTGTATGCATATATATCATTGTATTGCATCTTACTATTATGTTCATAGATTGAGAACAGATGGATTCGAGGGACGCAGAAAACCAATGCGCTGAAGTCTCGAGTCCACACATATTATATGGAAGTATGCGAGGTTGACACAGTGATAACATGAAGAAGTGATGTATCCCGGGTTCATAAGCTGTTAAAGAGGGCTTGGCTGAAATGAATGAGATGATTCTATCTAACGGCCATCCCTGCGTGACGCAAATCCCTCCGTGCCGCAAACTTCGCAAGGTACTTCGACCTTAAACGCATAGACTTTGTTGAACTCAGAAAAGTGTGAATTCAGATGAACTATGTAAAAGGTCCTATCTACTCTTTATATAGACAGGACGAACAGACTGCTTGCTCCCCATATAGCAAGCACAAATAACTGGAACAGTCTTGCTTGTACAAGCTGGTTGCCCATGGGATGGAAGGTGCTGGAAACCAACAGACTTCGACGTAACGTCCTTTTATCTGTCACGCTGTAGGGTAGCTATACACTATAGCATCGTCTCTAGTTAAAGCACTCTGTAAATATAAAAATTACGACGTCGCTGTAGTACACGCGCTCATTTAGAAACGAGACCTTTTAAGAGCGTAGATACTGCCTCTGCTATTTAAGTATCTAAGCTAAAGTTATGCTCGCTCTAACACTCTAATAACACTGATACCTATCTTGAGGCGAATTTAGTGCTTTGCTTATATTAATGTGATCTTACTATCCTGGTCAGTACTTCTCCCACACACGGTATCCCTACTTATATAGCTGGAGTAGAACAATCGCGACGCTGATCGTTCTTTTGTTGATATATTTCCTGCAAACTTAGGAGAGATACAATTGGTCAATATGCCTCCATCTACATTAGAGGCGCTGGGAGAGCTGTCGGATATCTGGAAAGAGCTCGTATAAGGAAAGTTTGCATTTTCCCAGAGTCGCTAAAATGGACTCCGGCTCATACAAAGACTCCGGTTGATCACAGACATCTTTACCACACGCGCGCCTGTCTTGTATAGAATGCTGGTGGGTTATATACTAATACAAGTGAAGATGTGTAATTCCAGCAGGTAAGATAACATCCCTCCCTGCGCGACGGGGTGCTCGGTGCTATCGGACGAATCGCAGATCCTTCAACTATAAACAATGTAAACTCTGCCATACAAGCTGAAAAGTGCCAAATCATGAGTTCATCTATATAACCTGGTCTCTCCTGAGGCTCCGGGAATCAACCACAAGAAAATTTCGTCACATCGCCGTCGCCGGCACCTGGATGACGGAGAGACTCCCCTTGCGCCAAAACGGGCCGTTTCCTGCATAGCATCACCGTCAAGCTTGCGCTGCTGACGAGACTCAGGAATGGCGACTGTTTGAATCCTTTAGCCCTTTACGAACGACGAGAAGGCTTGATCTGCAAATCGTGCTCGAGAAAAATAAACGAAGTGCCATTTGTGTTACTCTCAATGTTCTAGGCCTTGGAAACTCGAAAGCGCAATATTTCAGCCTTGTTCATATCCGACCGCTGATTCGCCCACACATAGAATAGAATGATTGTAGCAAGTGCATAAAACGGCTCAATAGACCTCTCGATCGTTGATTTGGTCCTCCGCATATGACGAGACGAAGGTGCATGAGCTGAAGTGATGAACCTTCATGCTCATGCGCCTTGGTATAGAACGAGACGAAAGTGCATGAGCTGAAGTAAAGAAATCTCATGGCTGAGCTGAGCCTTGACGAACAACGAATAAATACCCCTCCCTCAGCAGTGCTGCGTGCATAAGTGCAATGAGGGCCAAGCTGAAAGTTCAACTCTCGAACGACGATCAAAGACATGCAAACAGGAGCGCTGGTCTATAAAATCAAAGCAGTTGAACTCTTCAAGCGTAAAGACATACTATTAGAACCCCTCACATCAAATTCAAACCTTCGAGTTTCAGCACAGTATCATATTTTCAATCATCCTTGTTCGGGCCTGCAATCATGGGAAAGACACCAACACAGCCAGTGAAATACAAGACTCCCGAGGAGAGGTGGGGCCCTGTCTTTTTGAACCTTGGAGTCGGCAAAGACATTCACTTCAAGCATCAAGCTTTTGAAAAAGCAGCAAATTTGACAGGCAATGAGTCGCCTGCGAAACGTGGCCGGGTAATTACCGAGTTGACCCAAATTCAACAAATTGTGCGTTCTATGAATACCGGTCTTGAACAGTGGGCGCAGGCCACCAGGGCTGCCCTGAATGCGTTTAAATCTGGATCTGCTGGTGCCAGCGGGGAGGAGACCGAAGTCACTACTGAGGAAATCAACAAAGTTTTCCAAGCTGTTGGTATCACTTATGAAACCCCAGACGAGGAGTGACAGATAGCTTCGGAAGAGCTAAGGTTCTAAATATTTGAATGATTTTTGTTACGTTGAATATTTTTTTAGTACAAATAAATTCATGGACTGTTATCTCAGCATCTCAGACACTTTACAGTCACGTACCAGCAGCGGACAAATATTTTGAGCTGCTATGCCTTGCGATCGCTGATTGACCCCTGCAAACGGCTGATTTATGAGATAAATGGGCAGATCACCTAAGTTGGTGCAAAGTCGAAGGACACTCGCTATGCCACAACAGACTTATCACTCTTTTCTGTCGCTAGACGCCTGCATGATGTCAAAGTAGTGGAGAAGTCCAGCTACTGGACAGTCCCGTCTTGAGGCAAGCAGCGTGTGTCAGCCGCCACTTAGCCACGAAGCCAGCTGAATTTTCAGCTTCTCGATGAATTGGCCGTTCAGCTGAAACTAGGATCCAAAAATTGAGAAGTGATGCATGCTACAAGCGCATGTCTAGGGATACACGGGTTATTAAACCGTCATCGATCCAGTTCATTTGAACAAGAAACTTTTACATCCTTTCAAATTCAGTCATCATGCCATACCCTATCGACATGATTCATTGTAAAAACGCAGGAGACTGGCGTGTGACTCGCATGCTCCTGCTGTTCCTAGTGATTATTGCGGCGAACAGCAGCCTTGCAGAGGATCTTCTCGAGCAGAGCGTCTTGACGCACCCAGTGCAGATGAGCCACAAGCCCAGAATCGATATCCCCTTGATCGGCCAAAACACAGATGGGGGTAGATTCTATTACGTGGACGCTTCATTTGGGAGCCCGCAACAGAAGCTAAAGCTCGTGGTGGACACTGGAAGCACCGACACTTGGGTTTATGGACCGAGTCTTTGCAAGCCAAACGGCCAGAAAACCCCTCCATTACAATGTTGTACGTTGTGCTACAGTCGAACATGATTGATCATTCACTTAGGTTGCCATTTCAGATTCCGAGGCAGATTCAACAAGTCACCAACCTGTCCTTGAGGGGCACTCTTTTCACGCAGAATACAGAAGCCGTGAAAAGTTGGAAGGCCATTTCGTGACTGACCAATTGAGAATTGGGCCTTCTACTCTTCAATCGTTGAGGTTCGCCGTGATCGATACCGGCGTCCTTTTCGAGGGCGGTGGTGTTTTAGGTCTCAGTTTCAATACTGGAGAGTTCGCTGAGCATGGGCAATACAAATATCAGTACCCAGACTTTCTGGATACTGCATACAAGGATGGTATCATTGGCAACAATTCATTTGCCTTGTACATCCGTAATAGAGGTGATCGAGACCTACATTACGCACTATTCACAGAGACTAAGCAGGCCAGCAGGTCGTGATATGCAAGGTGTGCTATCAATAGGCGAAATCGACGCGTCAAGATTCGGCACGCATTCTGTCAAGTTCAAGATCATAAAACTCACCGAAGTGGCACGACTTGCTATCCCATTAACGAAAATCTCCATCCAAAGTCCGCTAGAGAGGGAGGACAAGCCGTGGTCTTGGTCTGTGCCTACTAGTCCTTCGACACCACATGGATTTCACGCCTGAAAGGGGGGTTTTGGAGGGTGTGACGCGAAGCACAGTGTTTAATATTGCAAAGAAGAAAGGAATTCAGGTGAACATGCAGCACGTGCCGGTTTCTCTCGCGTATGAAGCAGATGAGATTTTCATGTGCACGACTGCTGGCGGGATTATGCCGGTCACGTGGCTGGATGGGAAGCAAGTCAAGGATGGAAAGGTTGGCCCGATCACTTCGGCCATTTGGGATGAGTACTGGAAGATGCATTATGACCCTGCTTATAGCTTTGAGATAAAATACGACTCGTCTAGGGATGGACGATTGTTAGCAAAGATCTAATACGCTCTCAATGATCAAATCTAAAGATACAATTGAGGTCTAGATTTTACCATTGAATTACATCCATACAAATCGATTATGTACTAAAACTTCTCAAGGTCGAGTAAATTACTTGCGTGATCATTTAAATTTCGTTTGAGCACAAAATCAACGAGTCAATTGCAGCTCACAAAACGATTTTCTATATAATTACTCCTAGAGAAGTGTAAATCAAATCAAGTTTACCTCAAGGTTACTAGACTTTTATAATTATTCCGCCGGTCTATTATCACGAGTATTCAACCGGAGATATCGAATCGGACATATCAGGTCCGAGTATCCCCAGGTCCAGCGAACATAAACCTAGTACCTAGACAGTTGTAGCCTATTCCAGAGTAGCCAGTCAAATTGCCATTGGCACATACACTAGCAGATTTTCAGGATTTCCAGGGTATATGCTGTCAATACAACGACTTTCCCTTAACCTTTCATCCTCAACCCGCCTCCCCTCGTGTACTGACACTACCCACCCCCTCGTCTTCTGCATCATCGCACAAGCATATTCCTCCGTAAATTCAGCGATGGCATCAATGATACTACTTGATTAGAGCATAATCTTCTAATTCGAAACTACCCAGTAAATTCTTCCACATCCACAGCAATACCTCCCCCCAAAGCATTCCAACCCCCTTGCCCATCCTCCCCGAAATCCCAACATCTCAACAACCCAACATCCCCATCCTCCTCTTCCCCATCCTCCCCCTTTCCGCTATCCAACTATCTCATCCCCTCCCTTCTCTCGCCTCGCCACGAGGCGTGGGGCTCACGGAAGCAACTCGGCAGACTAAGGGCCCGATTACCTAAGTAATAGCCCCGCGGAGAAAATTACGCTTTTCGGAATACCGTCTCGATGCCCAAGCCAATGGCAAGGAATAGGTAGGTACTTGGGACTTGGGACTTAGGCATGGCATGTATGTTTTGCATTTGTGCGTCGTTGTCGGCTCGCCGTCGGAAGTTGCAATTTAGATGCCGACCTCAGACCTCACCGTATGTGCGGAATAGTACCTGCGCATATTCGGAGAGGTGGGCGTGTCGTTGCTATCTAGCGACTGGCGGATGGCGGACCGGAACAAGTGGGCGGGCGCGGTACAGTAAACATGCAGATTAGTACCGCGCGGGTTATCGTCACAGCACTCACTACTCGCTCGATATTGTTGAGAAGCAGCAACCACCCCCATACTCCGTCGTTGAATAGATATCTTGATTGCATTGCATAGATATGATATGATATGATATGACGCGCGCCACCCAAAAAAAAAGCCATGGCATAAACACCACTAACCATCAAAAGACTTCATCAAAAAACCGCAATAATTGAATTTGCGTTGAGTGGACGGAGGGAGAGGGCGGGATCTCGGGTCCGTGAGAAAAAAGGACCCCACACCACCGCATGCACGACACACTACACCTGCGACCCGCATCGCATGCCAGCCTATTCTTGAAAGGGGGTATTATAAATATATTACCTTGCGCCAATGTTTTTATCGGACCGTTTCGAAGCCCCAATATAAACTCGATATTCCCGCAATGCACAAATACGCAGAAGAAGAGTTTGTTGGGCTTCAATGGAAAAGGAAAGTGAAGTGAAGAAAGAGGGAGCAGCCGTTTTCGTCATTGTCGTGTGACCGGGACCAGGGGGGGTGGAGAAGCGAATATTATGACGATGATGCGCGGGCGGTCAGGATCTTGTCTACGGCGGCCGAGGCGAGGATTTCGACTTCGCGGATGCCGGCTTTGACGTCGACGATTTCCACGTCCTTGAGTTGCTTGACTTCTGCTTCGTCGGGTTCCTCGAGCGCAGCGAACTGGCTCTCCACCATGGCGTCCTTCATGTAGTGGCCTTTCCTTTCGCGCACACGCTGTAGAAGGGTCTCTTTTTCGGCGCGGAGGTAGACGAAGTGGACGTTGGCGTTCGGGTCCTCGTCGTAGAGTCTGGCGGTTCGGATGACATCGCGGTATTTCTTCTTCAGTGCGCTGCAAGTGACGACGACGCCCTTGGCGCCTTCCTTTAGTGATGTCAAGGCTTGGTCTCGGAGGAGAATAAGCCAGTCCCAGCGGTCTTCGTCGTTCAGGGGGATACCGGCGGCCATCTTGTCAATGTTTGCTTTGGGATGGAACTGGGTTGTCAGTCAGCAACCAAAAGATTATAGAGGTGTATGCGCTTACCTCGTCTCCCTCAATGTAGGCGAATCCATAGCGGTTGGCGAGGTACATGGCAATTGTGCTCTTGCCACATCCTGCAGGGCCGGTGACGATGAGAATATGGTGGTGGTTTGGGATCGACATTTGAATTGCTTTGACGTTATTCAGAGTCGACGACGAGGCAGAAGGTGAGACTGTGTTGGAGACTGGCGGAGTGGGCGGAGAGGCATAATGTATGGGCGTGGAGAGAGATTGCTCGATGGTTTGAAGCATGGTGAAGTTTGCTGGGTGACGTGAAGCAAGCGGTCTGGGAGTCAGGCGAGTACAAGGAGTCAGGCGGCCACTAGGTAAATGAAGTCGACACCAGGAACACAGATGAGTCGTCAGGTAGGCAAACAAGAAGAGGCAAAGTACGAATGCAACCAAGACACAGGCGGAGAAAAGGCAGGCACAGCTGGGAGGCGCTCTGAGGCCGGGGCCAGGAGCATTTTAATAAGTGGGCGCGCCGCTCAGAATAGAGACCCGCGGCGCATGACGGCAAGGGTGGGAGGCACGGAGAGAAGTGTTAGTCTGGGACAGAGTTGTGGCAGGCCAAGCTTTGATGTCACGAAAAAGCAGAGGGCTCTGGATGCAGCGAATGGCGAGGGGCGGTTACGAGGCCAGACTGCGACAAGCGACCAGGCTCCGACGGCTGTTACAGCCGGTGAAATAGCATTCAGCCAGGCGGGCCCTGGCCGGCAAGCCGGGCGAGAGCAGGCAGGCGGGAGAGGGCGTCGTGGAGCGGAGTGGGAGGACAAGGAGTGCAAAGGAGTGGTCGGCCTTTGAAAGCTGGGAGCGGCTGTAGCGCGTGGGATGGGCAATGATGAGGGTGGCGGAAGAGGCAAGGCGCCCAAGGGCGTGGCAGACCGTCTCCCCGCACTTTGCACCCCCGCTGGCGTCAGGAACTGGTGCCCTGCTGCATCCTGCACGCTCACGCTGCATCGCCCCGACAGTGCCAGCGCAGACGCTCCTCGTTCACGTCTGCCGCTGCCCGCTGCGCAACAGAGTTTGCTCGAGAGGACAGAGGACAGCGCTCGAGTCAACATGTCCGTCCAGTGCTGAGTCCGGCGCTGACCGAGTGCCGCTGGAGCAAGCGGTTGATAATGGCGCGTGGGGGTCAAGCGAGCGTCTCAACGATGTCCGGGCCGGCCAAGACATGGAAGACTGCTAGAAGGCTCTGCAGGCAAACTAACATGCCCGACGCTGCAGCCGCTCGTGTGCAGCTCACCGCTCGCGCTATCGCACGACTGACTATTATTGCTTGCTGTTCTCGTCTGCAGCGCTGTGCGGCCGTGGTGGCCATCTCCGCTGCGCCAGAATGCCACCGGCTGAGTGCAAGCTGGGAAATCCGACCCTGTGACCAGATGGGCAGCGCTGCATTTGCTCGACAGTGACGCTGTAAGCTGTGACGTGGACGCCAGGGAGCAGAGGGAATGCGCCGGGCAGTCACCGAGGGCAGTCCCCGAGATCAAGATGCAGATCAAGATCAGGACATGCGCGCGGTGATGCCATCGCCCGAGTGCGGGGAGGCCAGGCACGTGACGCGCCTGATTGAGCCACATCTGCCACATCTGGGGCGCAGCTGCCCAGCCTAACCACAGACCACAGGAGCTGGAGCTGCCGACCGCCGACGACAACGCCTGATTGACTGAAGCCGACGACTGAGCGCCAGCCCGAGTGCATTGCGCCAGGAACACCATCGGTCCAGGAACGCGCCACGCCCCCGGCCTCTCCCCGCCATGTCCTACTTCTTCTCCACCCCGGTCGACATCGACATTGTCCTCGAGGACCTCGATGACCGCTCCGCCGTCGACGTCAAGCTCGATAAGAACCGCAAAGAGAAGGTCCCGCTGTACCTCGATGGCGAGTCGGTCAAGGGCCAGGTCACCGTCCGGCCCAAGGATGGCAAGCGTCTCGAGCACACGGGCATCAAGGTCCAGTTCATTGGCACCATTGGTGGGTGTTCCCATCGACAGCTTCACATGCTCCAGGCACCACTAACACCTATCAGAGATGTTCTTCGATCGCGGCAACCACTACGAATTCCTCTCCCTAGGCCAGGAACTCGCGGCCCCCGGCGAGCTCCAACACCCCCAGACCTTCGACTTCAACTTCAAGAACGTCGAGAAGCAATACGAATCCTACAATGGCATCAACGTCAAGCTCCGCTACTTTGTGCGCGTCACCGTCTCGCGCAGAATGGCAGATGTGGTCAGAGAGAAGGATCTCTGGGTCTACTCATACCGGATACCCCCGGAGACGAACAGCTCCATCAAGATGGATGTCGGTATCGAGGACTGCCTGCACATTGAGTTTGAGTACTCAAAGTCGAAATACCATCTCAAGGACGTCATTGTCGGCAGGATATACTTCCTGCTAGTGCGGCTCAAGATCAAACATATGGAGCTTTCCATCATCCGAAGAGAAACAACCGGTGCTGCGCCAAACCAATACAACGAAAGCGAAACACTAGTGCGCTTTGAGATCATGGATGGCTCGCCATCGCGAGGTAGGCAATTGCATAACCACTACCATCCGATGTACTGACCTATGAATAGGAGAGACCATTCCAATCAGACTCTTCCTTGGAGGCTTTGACCTTACCCCAACATTCCGCGAAGTCAACAAGAAGTACTCTACCAGGTATTACTTGAGCTTAGTGCTCATTGACGAGGGTACGCGATCTCCTTCGATCTTTTACTTTATCTGACTAACACTTATCAAGATGCGCGCCGATATTTCAAGCAGTCCGAAATCGTTCTCTTCAGACAGGCACCCGAAGGGTTAACTCTAGCTCAAGAGCAGAACAAGTTGATGGCCGTCTCCTGAGCGCTTCACGTGCGCTCTACATGAAACCTGTACTAAACTTTGAATGCGCGTTTCTCCAGATTGCCAAGTGCTGGGCATCGTGTCTCCATTTCGCACCATAGCATGCACATGCAGCTTTTCCGAGCGGCAACTATCAACGGTTTAGACCCGCGGCGCCGGGTTAGAACGTCCTGCATCCTCCATCCCTGTGAAGCCGGGATCCGGGTGTGTAGATAATCGAATGTAACAATTCCAGAACTTATAATTCTTCGCCATGTCTCATCATGAACATCAAATATTTGTCCCAAGCTCCCGACGTCATCAATTGTATCATAATGCACATTCAGATCTTCGATGTTAGACAGGCGTGATATTGCGTGTGGAAGCAGCTAAGAGCACGTGGTGTGGACGTGTGCTGTCGCTGCTGCCCTTTCCAGCGAGACTGGTGACTTACCAACTGCCATTTGTTTTGACTCCACTTCTCCGCCTACTTGCTACAACATGGACAACAGCTTTTGCAAATGAGATATTTAACCCATTTCGTTCAGACTAGCTCGTTTTCGCTGCAAAATCCCATCCTTCATCGCGCTCTGCTTCGATTCATCCTCTCACATGTATACCAGGCGTGAGCTGTTATCGGTCGATTACAACCTTGGAAGTCAGGACTCACCACAGCACCTTCGAGCTTTCCCGAGGTGCGCCTTGTTAGAGGGGATGCAGGTTTCAGCCATGCTGCGCCTGCGAAAACGCCAGCCAATCGCACAGAAAGTCGACTTCAGCCTTGTCACCAGCCAAGTTGGCACCTGAATGCTGAACCTCCACCTCTCTCTCTCTTACTGTTGGCAAGACACGCTCTCTCCTCTCGCGGGGCTCCTGCCGCTAGAGAGGCCCCCGAGATTTTGACAATACACCGGATCGAACACCACGATTGCAACGCTAATATGGAGCCACTCGCTGGCGTCGCCAGCGGGATGGCGGTGGTGTCTTTGTCCTTACAACTCATTCAGTCGGTCGATACGATCAGGACATTCATACGGAACGTCAGAGATGCGACAAAAGAGCTGGAAAGGCTTTCAAGCTTGCTGACTAGGTTGGCTGCGATACTCGAGGATACTCGAAACTTGTAAGTATCCATTGCATCCACTGGCGTCGATGTGCCTCATGCTAATCATTACGTGGGGCGTTCCAGACTAGAACTGCAATCCGCATCAGAGAACCGCATAGATGGCTTTTCTGCGCCCTCTTCGTCCGTACTCATATGCCTACAGAGCTGTAAGATCTCGCTTCAGCCACTTGAAACCCTAGTGCAGAAGATGCAGAAATCACCCAATGCTTCATCACTCAGTCAGCTGCGAAGCGACATCAAGCTGGGGCTAAAGACCAAAGACATCACATTGTTGGAGACACGAATCCAACATGAAATTGGTGGCCTATCCACAGCCCTTGGGGTGAATATGAACAGTCTTTTGTACGTACAAATTACATTCACCAAGAAGTACAGTCATGCTAAAGCTGAACAGTGTAACTGCACTTCCAATTCTCCTCCGAACGAAGGAAGCGAACAAACCTAATGTGTCATGCTTGCCACCATCTCCGAACATAGCTGATAAGACAAACATCAACTGCACAGACGACACTCAATCCTCATCAACCTCGGTCGCCCCACGATTCACAAAGCGTACGATGTTGGTCGATTCTTGTCTGAATAGATTCGGGATTCGCAAACGTAAAACAACGCGCTACATGTTGTTCTCAACAAGGACTGACAGCAGAAAAACGACAAATCTTTGTGAAGACATCATCTCAGAAGAGAGCGAATACACCGTCTCCTCTAAGCTTCTCAGTCTCGGGATTCGATGGGCCACTGGGCACACTTATTCTCGCATTCTACCGTCGATAAGTGTCTATCCAGTGATTAAATCGTTCCCAGATAGTGTGCATTATCATTTGAACCGCCAACCATTAGACTACTTCCAGCATATGTTCTCTTCGGGCCAACTTCATCCATTCACACACGACGAAGGAGGCTCGTCATTATTGCATGTAAGACCACGTCCCCGTTCCAGAGATTTGAAATCTCACATAGTTTCAGCTAGCAAGTTTATGTCATCGAACTGACGTTTGTCGGCTTCTTCTCGAATACGGCGTAAAGTCTGAGGTTTCTACGGGAGGTGTTTCTCCGTTGTTTTTTGCTTTATGCAATCTCCCCAGAAGAGAAAACCTGCTGGAAGTGTGTAGAGTTGTAATTGCTGATATTGAGTGTATGACTCTTTCAAATAGCGCTCATATACCTCCTGCAAGCATTACTGATATAAGTTTACTACGGTGGCTTTGGCGAGAAGGCCAAGAAAGACTTTTCGGTGAGACACTCCTCGATTTTCAATGTATGCTACTCCGATCATCTGTACCATCCGTGGTGCGGGGAATATTCCGCGAGGATTGGGGCGTATTCAAGGATGTATTGAAGAAAATGACGTCTGGAAATCTTGTGGATATGATCGAAACCGGAAAAGCCGATCTTCTAAGCGTTATCTTTGATTCTCAAGGCGAATTTCTCTCTGTTTCAAATAGTTTTGAGCGTGGTGCTATGCTCCTTGAACTTTTTCAAGACCTGGGAGTCGATGCGCATACCTGCATCACTAGTGAAATCAGCAATATGGACAGTGGGATGGTTCGACGTCCCTGGGGATCCTTTGGCGGAGAAGTTGAGATTATCTTCGAGCAAAATGAGGAAGGAACATGGGGCCTTGGATGGAACTGGACATTTGAGCGCTACGGAGACGAGGTCAAGGGGCTGCTCACAGAATGGAAGGTGTTGATGATGACATTTTCGCGGATGGAATGGCCATTCCTTGAGACTGGTCGGTGGTTCTACAATGAACGAGACGAGCCTGATAAGCACCAGGAAGCCCGTTTCCAACGCCGCGTGGCCAACAAGGCGCGCAAAGAGCGGGCTCGAGCTGGACTGAAGCGGCCGCGAAGCAGGATGCCTGGGTCTTGGGTTCACTGATATATACTTGGTTTGGCGTTTCGGCTTTGGTAGTTTCGTTCTCTGTCTCGGTATGTCAACATGTATTTGCTTTATTCGTTCACAACCAGATATCCGAGTAGTGTACACAAACACATGGAATATAAGGTAGATTGGCGCAAGAAAGAAACAACAAGCTCAGTGATTGGTTGCTATATGCATAGTATAATAGCCATCAAAGTCTGCTATCATACTCTGAGCGTGAGGCAATGCTAGCGCAAACCTTTGAATTGCATCGCATATATCATGTCTTCCACGTCCCAAACGGAAGGAATCGTAGTCATCCGAGGCTGCTGGAAAATTTGGCCGAGTCTGCTGTCAATACCTACAAGACTTCACAGAAAGCAGTATTCGTTTATAGCTCGAGTCAGAGGGTTAAAATTGGTCTATTGAAGATATTCCATTGTAGAAATTAAGCGAATATATAATATACCAAACATTAGCAAAGGTTATCCCAGATTTTGAAGTACGAAAGTCACAGCGCAAGGTGTCCAGCGCGAAGTCCCACCAACACATGCAAGAACTCAGACCTCCTTCGCCCTTTGCCACTCAAGATAGCACTCCGTCCCAATCATTTTGCTCGCCAAAATAGCGTTAAACTCTTCCTGTGCACCTGGCTGCCCAGGCCGCAATTTCAGACGAGCAGGCCACTTACCTACGACGCTGTTTGATGATTTTATTTTGACTTTTGCCAGTTGCATGATCAAGGACGCCCGTACGTCCTCCAAATACCTAGAGTGAAGTTACCTCCATCTCCATGCGCAGGGAGCTCGAGTCTTCAACTTACATTGCAAGATACCGGTCTACGTCTCGGACCAGCGACTTGGCGAAAGTGACTTTGATGAAATATGGGTCGTTGGTGTTTGGAAACGGACGGTAGGGTAGGTATTCGTTGACGAGAACCAGTTCTCTTGTCATGACCTTGATGTCAGTTTCTTCTCCGCTATTCATGAAGCCTTCCTGGACGGCATTCATGAATAGCGTGATCAGTGTGGCGTGAGGATTGACCGTGGGCTTCTGGAGCATAGGGGCGAAAATTCCGATTGTAGGAGCTAGACGGAGATATGCATGGTCGCAAATGTTGGAGACCTGGACAAGTTAATGCCATTTCTCTGTAATCAACAATGTGTTTGCGATCTTACCTCAATCCGGGCAAAGGTATTGTGTGAAAGATGATCGTCAAGGGATGCGGCATCGACTTGGAAAAGATCGAAAGACACCTTTAATATCTCGATGCGTTCGCAGAAAGACATCAGCGTATCCTTGACATGAAAGTAGATTTTACCATAGATGTCATTAGTCACGTCTCCGACAAAGGTATCCATCACGTCTTTCGGCGACCATCCATCCATGGGATCAGCTCCGTCCGCCAACGGCCACATATCCGCTGTTTGGAAAAACGTTCTGCATCATCGTCAATCGTGTCACGTAGGATTGCAAACGACGACATACGGGTTCGGAATATTGAACGCACTGCGCGAGCATCCAAACGGGAGCAAAATCCCGTCCTCACGGTATCGCATGAAGCACACGCGGTGCTGCGGATTCAAGCAATAAACATGGCGCTCTAGAAAATCTTTCCGCTCCGGCGCCAGCGTAACGGCCAGCCGCAGGTCGTGCGCCTGCTGCGAGGAAAGCCCAATAGGAAAGCTTAGAAATTGCAGTGTTGCGTTCCACGCCTGCTTCGACAGCACGATTCGAATCGACTTCTCTCCCCATGACCACGTCTTTGCTAGCAGGCGGCCGTCGGGCTTGCCGGAAATCTTGTCGCACATTTCTTGGAGCAAGGGGCGGACTACGGTGTCGAGCAGCTTTTTGTGCGCTTTGGTGATTTGTGCTGAGTACCAGATGTGGAGAACGCAGTCTACGGCAGCGGTGGTGTCGTCGGTAGCAAGTAAGAGGATGAGCATTATGGCATTGCGTGCAACAATGTCTAGGTCGCGGTCGTTCAGCGTGATGTACAGTTGCTTTTCGTACTGTTTCGGTATGTTGGCAACCGTCTTGAAGACGTTGCGGAGATCCCCAGACGCTGTCTCAATGTTAGTCGTTACAGATCAACGTGCGTGAGGACTCACCCGCGAATAGCAAGCTCAAATCATCTGCATAGTCTTTCCCTTCGTTTTCACCCAGCGCAAGAATGTCGATCGCAGGTACGTTTCCCCAGAGATATTTTGTGCCTCCAAATCTCGTGTAGGGAAGCGCATCATTGTTGATGAAGGCCGGACACCGGTTCTCGGTATGCCATGATGGGGTCCAAGAGCTTTTCGTGTACGGGGACTTGCAAGCCTTCTTGTGCTCACCCCAATGAGCCTTTTGGCATACCGGGCTGCAGTACTGTAGCATGTATTCAGCTCTATGAGAATGGTATATGGGCGATAATCTTACCAGAATGAGGCGACACCCCTTACAGGCCCATTTGCCTTTCTTCAAGCAATGTTTTGTGCGCGATACATTGGCGCAAGTGTATTCTCGTGCTGATTTTGATGACTGCATGTTAACGAATAAATTGATTTGTTGGAACTTGTGTGTTTGCGAAGCTGTATTATGGCGCCAGAGTATTTAAGACTGATAGCTGCTGCGGAGCTAAGGTAAAGATGTAAGTTGATGGAATTCATTCCTTTTGGATATGTTCATAATGAATCCAATTAGGGTGCAACACGACGGATCCGGTCTGCACGGATCTCCTTATGCTGTGTATTGACACCGGTCAGTCATGGACGCGTCGGTGTGATTGGGGCACAACTATTGGCGAACATGATGGCGCATATCATTCCACCCAACCAAGATAAAGCTCCTCTTTTCACAGTAGTTTGTATACTCCCTTACATCGAATATTCGTGGCCACACCGGTATCTATATTACAACAGTGTAACACTTCAAGCTGAAGGCAGAAGGGAAGTTCTTTGCTCGAACATGTTTGGTCAGACTGTCGCGCAAGGAGGAAGAGGCATGCTCAAAGGTATGCGATTGCATCAGCGAATTGTCTCCCAGATCAGCTCATACCGAGCTCAAGGTAGGTGCCTCATGTGGACGCGAGTAGAGAGATTTTCGCGAGAAGTGCATGATAGGAATGTATTGCAGGAAGTTTTATCGGTAGCATGACAGCGAGAGATCGTCACATAATCTTGGTTGCATACAAGTCGAGATTGATCTTCAAGTTACATCATGTTCATCAAATGGGGAACTAGTTTCTGTAGAGTAGAGAATTGTGCAGAAGCTCATGGGACAATCGTATGGGATCCTATAAATCTCTGAAGGTTCAAAAGGACTTAATATGGCAAGTACCCCTTGAAGAATACAGTTCCTAAGATGTGTTGTTGTTCCTTAGTATAGTTTTGAGACAGCGACCAGACTTTTGCTCTGGTATTGATACATTGCACAATTCAGGAGTCAGGAACTCGATAGGTATAGGTTTCAAACGGTAAAAGCACAGCTACAACCATCTCAAGACGAAAGCAAGTATGTCGCCCAATCTCTACGAGCAATCCACGTTGCAAAATGGCGATGCCTTTGTGAAATTCGGATTCGCCTTCCTCTACCAGGCATTGGCCACCCACATGAATACTGGTCCGCTAGTCTACTCTGAGATATTTCCAAAATAGAAGTCAGCCTTGTATTCCATGGTAGGGAGTATGTTGTCCTGCTGCCTTGAAATGGCCCTAATATTCCTGTTAACGGAAGGCACGGAAGAACCTGCAATTAGCCTTGACGGAGCAAAGCTCTTGTTATGGATATCTAGCGATCAAGCCTTGCCATGCAAATTACCGAGGTCTCCAGGGGTCGCTCGGTCCGTATGCGTATTTTATAGTAGCATCTGTGCGTAGGGAGAACACCAAACGCTGTGTCTGTCAGGTCCGTTTAATATGACCGTTAAAAGGAAATTCTGAAAAGACAAAGAGATGGAGAAAATCGTCTTACACCTATCATTTCAATTGCATTGATATCGAAGAGGTGATGAAGGAGGTCGTTGGTGATGACTTGCTCACCGGAAACGACCAGGGTCGCTCCTAGACTTGAAAACCGTGATATACGTTGCAGTTCTAAAAGGGGCACAGACAATTCTAGATGTTGCCTTAGCCCACACGGTAAGCCGTAGGACCAAGGTTGTGTAAGGCGTACCGCTCCTGATGGGTATGCATCAATTCGAACTCGTATAGCACCCTGATGCCTGGAATCTCCTGTCAGGCCATCATGGTATAAATACAAGTCGACTTGCGTTCTGAATATTTTACCAGCGTCTTGCTCAATTCGACTCGTTCTCCCTGGTCACCACGCACACTCAACACCCAAGTCACCAACATGCGTTTCTCCGTCATTGCCCTTGCGGGTCTCACTGCCGCAGCACCCTCTACCCTCGTCGCCCGACAATCCGCCAAGGTCGATATCTCTGGATCCTACTGGGATGTAACCCTTAGAACCGAGAGTGGGAGACCTGGCTATTCCATTCGCGACCTTACCGCCACCTTCAACAACCCCAAATTCGAGCAATCAGCCAGCGGAAAATGCCATTACAGCTTCGTTCCCCAAGGCACCAGCCCGCCAGCGGAAACAGATACTTGCGATAAAGGTCTGACATACACATGGGATTGTAAGTCACAGCACTCTTCCTCGGCTGAGTTTACGTTATAAACGCAAAGCAAGAGTCCTAACACCAAGACAGATAAAGTACTCACCCTCTCGCAAAAAGTCGTGGTCGGAAATGAAACTCTGACCATGTACGGGTCTGCGGCACTCACGAATGATTGCAAAAGTTCAGGAATGGGAAGCACATGCACTGCGACCGGAAGAGTGGAGCTGGACCACTATTGCAGGTTAGATCCCCTTGTGGGCTGCTACTCGCCAGAAGGAAACGCGTAGGCCCGATTTCATGCGTAACGACGAGCGCAAGCAATGAGGTATAGAGATTGTTTCAATTATCAGCATGTTTATGTAGTTTCGTTTAGTCGAATCTCAACCGTGATGGTCCAATTCAGGACCGGCCCTATTCCGACAGCAGGTCGCTCCGAAACAGTGTTGCAGCTAACTGCAGTTGGCGATGATTGGGCATGTCTAAAACAGAGGCAAAAGGACCAAATGAATCGTGCAGGTGTTGTCGAAGGGTTCAGGGCCATGAATAAACCAGACAGTACTCAACTAGCGACAAAGGTCTTGAATCAAGCAAGCATATTCGATCAGGGGAAAGCTAGCCATAAGCCTGCGCCAAATAGTGGTTCTTAGAAAGGTGTAGATAGATTTTCACTGTGCGACTTGCTAAAGCAGCAAGCCCTTCAGAGTAACATATTCTCTACTCTATAATCAAGCCTATGGCCAGAGATGCCCTCCTTTCACAATGACTGACGGTTACGTGTTAAATTGTTTTCCCGAGATCTAACAATGACACAGTTATTGATTCGATGGCTTGAATAAATAATTTGTAAGACAGGTAGACTGCTGAGAAGGACAATTCATGATTCTAGAGTTTAGCAAGACCTATAGCGAATAGTGCCCTATGGTCACTACAGGTTTGAGGGGAAGGCCGGACCTTTATACTGCATTATTGCAGCACCTTTGCCTTCCTCACCCTCCGCTCCTTCGATGCATTCGACTACTTCCATTCCCATCAATTTTGCATAGAAAGGTACTGATCGTTTCCAGTCGCTCGTGAAAAGCATACTACGTCGAAGGTATGGCAGTGACTTGATAGACTCCTGTACACAGGTAATTAACCAAGCCCCGAGTCCTTTGCCTTGTAAGATAGGATCGACGTAAACATCGGTTAAGAAGACAAAGGTCGTGAAGTTGGTGATGCAGCGAGCAAACCCGATCAATTTATACGCTCCTCCCGCCTTGCTACGATAGCTTGCTGACTCTGGTGACTCGAGATCATAAAGGCCAAAACAGAGTGAATTCTCTAAAGTTTCACTCATGACTGACACCGGTAAGGCATCTGCCCAATAGAAGACTTCAGACCCGAAAACTCTGTTCAATTCATCCACAGGAATAAGACTGGGATCGGTTGAAATGAGGTATGTGTCCTTCTTCCAACTTTGTCGCAGAAGTGCATCTTTCGCAGGTACCATATTTATCGGGTGGCTTGTACTCAAACAGTCAGCATACTGTAGGAATCTGATAATTCGAAAATTAGGGAAACGAACAGAATGTGAATTGCGCTACTGTTCTTGACGATCCAATGGTGCGTAAACCCCTACTTGTTGAGATCTGCGGAGCAGACAGATGCAGATTTGCCAGTCGTTGTCAATTGTGTTCTTAGCAATACTGGATGGGCGACGCTATGATGCTGCCATCAAATGAGCATGCTTATCCTACGAGGCGCAGAGACTCTTATAGATCTGATCACACGCAGGCTTGTTATAATGTGACAGACGGATTGTGAAGGATGGTAACGGGTCTTGCCCGATACCCCCATAAAACACTTAACAGGGCTTAGCGCGAAAATATGGTCGACCTAGAACAGTCAAGTCCCCCTGGTCATACCCCATTCTTCTATAAGGCGTATAGAGTGAATCGAGCCCAATAGATGGAGAGCCGCAGAATTTGACTTCGATCTCATCATAAAATCTACTGATGTCATCCACTTCCCAATCCGATGTGTATCATCGCTACTTCTCACAGTACAGATACGGAACGCGGTGAAGATTCCCGTCCTGGCCCAAGGCGTCGGATGTACTTAGTCCGGTCATACAAGACATGCGTGATCGGAATGCTGCGTCATCATGCCTCTGCGGTCCATCCATCTGGACAAGAATGGACTCAACAGGGGGTTCATGAAAATTTCACCATCTCGTGGTCGGCTTGGCACGGCCGATGTGTCGCGTTGTGTTGACTCGACCTTGGCGAATGCATTCTGTTGAATTGTTCTACTTGATTTGCAAGCCGACCTTGAGCCTGCCTGGATTGACCTTGTCGGCTAACGCAGGCTACTCGAGGCCTGTCTGTAAGCTAATAGCAACACGTGGTTGCGATTCATGTTTCCGGGCCGACTCTGATCTATGTGCCAAGTCTACCTACGCTTTCTCTGCTTCATCGAAGGGGGAGATAAATAAGCTTCACGTGTCGTCATCCATGGGTCTACGGAGCCAATGTTCTTGACCGACGTGTGATGGCCTGTTGTAATTCGTCATCAAAGGGGGTCTAGAAACGGTACTACATGCATTATGTGTAAAGCTCACAACGACCCGTTGTAAACATCGCTTTTGTATTGAATTCAACATGCAATCTGTCTTACAATGCCGACGTATGGGCAGAATGGATCACACTTACAGGTACCAGTCTTACACTAGTAGTCATCTGCCTTTGTATACCTGAAACATACCCTCCCTTATTGCTCCAATGGAAAGCACACCATCTTCGACGCTGCACCAACAACGACAGATATCAGACACAGGATGAGATCTCGCACACGACACTATTATGCCGCCTGAGGACGTCCTTAACTCGACCGTTTACCATAATCACAGAGCCAATCATCATCCTGATGACTCTCTACCTTACTATTATTTACATTATACTTTTCACTTTCCTAAGTGGATATCCATTCATATTCGAGAAGACGTATAATGTTTCTCAAGGTCTCACAAACGTTATTTTCATCGCGATGTTTATTGGAGTTCTAGCGATACTCATAATCACACCGTGCGCCTAACGACGAACAGCGCTCGAGATAAAAACTAAAGGAGAGGAGTTTTCTCCGGAGGTGCGTCTCTGGTACAGTATGTTAAGTGCTCCGGCCATTCCTATTTCTCTTTTCTGGATGGGATGGACTGCTAGGTCCTCCGTCAATATCTGGTCTCCAATCATCGCATCCGCGCTCTTCGGATACGGTACTGTTGGTGTGTTTATCACTACGTATACGTATATTATCGACTTATATAAGCTCTATTCGGCATCAGCTCTCACATTCGTTGCGCTAGTAAGATACCTAGGCGCTGGTGGAGTGACAGCAGCAGGTATCCCCATCTATGAAAACCTAGGGGTAGCGTATACGTGCACAATACTGGGCTGCATATCCGGGATTATGGTACCGGTGCCTTACGTACTATATCAATACGGACATATCATCAGGAAGAAGAGTAGATTCGCCATATCTAGAGGATGAAAGTAGATAAAATTAGAACCAAATTGATCAGCAAAGCTGATTGAATTAACTTAAATTATATCAGACGATTCGAGTTTGCCCTGCACCTTTGGTAACCACAAAATTCTTTCCATCGCGACCATACCAGCAACGATTGAAATTCGCCCATGGTCTCGGAACAGGATCTTCTGAATCATGTATCTACCGCTAGTTATAGGCTTCGGTGGCTAATGTTCTTACTTACTACACAATACTACAATCTATAGCGAGCACTCAGAACAGCGCTATCTCAGACTAGCTCGAATGATTTTAATGTACTATAGATCTGTACAAGAGCTAGGTAAGCTACGGAGTCCTTTTCAGCGAACCTATTCCGAGCGTAGAACTGTCTTTGCGCAACTTAAGGCGGAGCAGTAGCTACCTGTCGTCGCATCGAGTAGGACTGCTGAATGACGGCCTATTTCGCGGCAAACGAAACCTATGTTCTCAATTATCTATAATAGTGAAAGACGGACCAGACTATCTAGATGACTGGATTGGTCCAGAAAATGCTTAAACCTGTTCCCTGCATTCGTCCTGAATCTTGCCCTCAATTTGAGTAATGTTGGTGACGTCAATTCCAGCCTGATGTGCTTCGAGGTATCTCTTTCGTGCAGCTGTAGCAAACAATGGCCCGCCACTGCCGAACATAAAGTCCATGTCCTCTAAAGATACACCCTTCGTCTCGGGAACGAAGTAATAGGCAAAGAAGAACGCTACAATGGTACAAGAACCAAAGAATATGAAAGTTCCATACTTAATACCCACAATCATATGAGGTGCTGCAGGTCACCCCAGTTGGCGATGATTGGGCAGGTCAAACAAAGGCAAAAGGACCCAGTGAAGAAACAATGCCATTCTTGTAATGAAATCTACAATGTGTACCTATGCCACTCCTACACAGAAATAGCACAAAAGAGTTTGAATGTACTCCGTACCATGTGGCCTAAAAATATCTAATTTGAACACTGTCGGTAACAAAGACGAGGCTGAACCGTTAGATCCAGATCTCTCTGTATTCCCGATTAGTCCAGCAAGCGAGCCCGCCCTGCATCATCGATCGACCACATCGCGATCGATGACGACGATCGAATTGTCGCGTGCCAACCATGCTGACCCTGTCTTCTGTGCACACAATTGCAATGACGTCCACTGCAAGTGCTGACAGTGAAGGATGACTGCTGGTCTCGAGCGAGACTCTCAGTACATCTCTAGCAAGCTCCAAACCACCATATCGTCACCACCTTGCATCTAAATATGTCTCGTGGTCACGGCGAGCGCGCACCTCTGCTGCAACAGCGGTGGAGTGAAGAGGGAGAACTAAGAACAGTACGTTTTGTTTTGGCCACAATACAAATGCAAGCATGAATAGGTATCTTAGACTAACAAGCACAGCACATCCGCATCGAAGACCTCTCCGACGACGAGAACCCACGAGCATGGCCGCGCGGGAAGAAACTCGCAAACGTCGCCGTAATCGCCTTCATGTCAAGTACCTAAAACCACCTTCCCATACTCTACGCACACTGACCCGAACCTCTAGTCCTCAGCCCGCTCGTAAGCTCCATGTTCACACCCGGCATCGCGCAAATAGCCCAGGACCTGCACTGCTCAACCACCGCCGTAATAGGCACCACAACGGGCTTCGTAGTCATGCTGGGCATAGGCCCCTTGCTGCTCGCTCCCCTCTCCGAAACCTTCGGCCGCAGACCCATATACCTGCTCTGTTTCTCCGTGTTCGCCTTGCTCCAGATCCCCGCCGCGCTGGCCCCCAACGTCGCCTTCTTGATCAGCGTGCGCAGTGTAGCAGGGTTCTTCGGGAGCGTGGGGATCGCCAACGGGGGAGGCACCATCAGCGACATGTTTGTTGCCAGCGAGCGCGCCGGCGTGTTCGGATGGTACTTGCTGGGGCCACTGCTGGGGCCGACGCTGGGCCCGCTGTTCGGCGGCATCATCGTGCAGCGCCTGGGCTGGCGCTGGATCTTCTGGGTCATGGCGGTTGTGTGCGCCGTCAATACGTTGGGGGGCTATCTATTCCTGCGGGAAACGTACGCGCCGCGCATCCTGGGTGCCAAAAAGGCAGCGTTCGAAGCCGAAACGCGGGAATGGGACGCCGCCACGAAATACACGTTCGAAGGCGAGGACACACGGCCACTCGGTCGCAAAGTGCTTGCTGCCGTGCAGCGGCCGCCGAGGATCTTCGTCCAGCCCATCGTCGCCGTCATGGCCGTCTACCAGGCCCTCATCTTTGGCACAACGTACAGCATCTACACCAACATGCAGCCCATCTTCCAGGACGAATACGGCTTCTCGACCGAGCAAGTCGGGCTGCTGTATCTCGGGCCGGGGTTGGGCTTCCTGTTCGCAGTGTGCGTGCTCGTCCCGCGCATCGACACCGTGTACAAGAGCCTCACGGCGGCGCACCACGGCAAGGCGCGGCCAGAGTTCCGGCTCCCGCTTGCGAATATTGGGGCGGTGTTTATTCCGGCGTCGTTGTTTTGGTTTGCGTGGGCGGTGGAGAGACGGGCGCATTGGTTTGTGGCCATTTCGGCGACGTTTTTTTATGGGGTCGGGCAGGTTATGATTTTGAATACGACGCAGAATTACTTTATTGATAGTTTTGAGAAGTACGCTGCTAGTGCAATTGCAGCGGGTGCGGTCTTCAGGAGTGTGGTTGGCGGTGTGATTCCTGTTTTTGCGCCGGCGCTGTTCGAGAAACTGGGCTATGGGTGGGGGATATCGACGTTTGCATTTGTGAGCTTGGTATTGGCGCCTGCGCCGGTGTTGTTCTACGTCTTTGGGGAGAGGCTAAGAGAGCGGTTTCCGGTGGATTTGTAGATGTGCTCGGAAGACGGTTGGATGCCTGCAGTGTGTTGGCTGGCTGAATAGTGAGCGTTCGATCATTTAGAACACATAGATATTCTATAGAACTTTGACAAGTAGTAAGAGCACGTCTCGAGTTTACAGAGAAAAAAGTGATAATCCCTCGTCTATATAAGCTCACCCTCTAGTGCATAAGCCAAGATATTCTGGCATACTATCATCGTCCCTTATCCTCATCTTGTCCAGGCCATGCTATCTTGCCTTGCCAGACCGCTCTAATACAAGCAACACAAGAAAGCAACCAGATAGCTACTAACAATATAGTCATAGCACTCGCAACCCCCATAATAGCCTCACTCTCCAACTCTCGTCCAATCATCGCCGTAGCAGTCATAAGCCCAACATTCGGGAATATAAAAGCCCACCACGACAACGAGAACGGCATCTTCAAAATCACACTCACATTCGCTATAAACGCAAGCGCGAATATCCAGAAAGAGAAGAGCCAAATGAAAATACTCACGCCAACCGACACGATCCGAAACACGTCGCCCGCCATGGGATACCTCGCAAAGTACCCATACGACGGCGCCTCGGGAATCGCCAGCGCCTGCCCGATCAGCGCAACAGCCGTATACGCCACCGACCCCACGGGGATGAACAAGCTCGGCCGCACCCCCGCCGGCGGCAACCCGTTGTCCAGCAGATTCCGCACAAAGCCCACCAGCAGCACCGACGAAATCAGCCACCCGAACCCCTGATACGCACACCCGGACACAAGCACCAGCACCGCGCGCCGCGGCGCCTGCGACCCCGCAACCATGGACGCTATCGTGCCCGTCAGCATGGCCGAGTAGCCCGCCAGGAACAGCGACGACAGCGGCGGCACAGGCCGCACGGTACTCCACCGGATCAGCATCCAGTACTGGAATAGCGAATTTGCGAGCGAGCACGCAGCGTAGACCCAGTACAGGGCGTACACGGCGTCGAGGAGCCAGGGGTAGGCCGGTCCGTAGGTGACGCCGTAGGCCTGGATGTTGCCGATGATAACGCTGATGCTGAGCCAGAAGGCGCCGAAGAAGAGGGATTCCTGCGGGTGCAGGAACGAGGCCTTGAAGTGTGCGGGGTGGAGCAGTGCGCGCGCGAGCATGCATGTGCAGAGGGTGGTGAAGAGGGTGAGGTCGAGGATGAAGATTGCTAGCCCGATGTGGTAGAGGCCTAGTTTACACGTTAAGCATGTTGTGCGTGTGACTAAGATAATACTCCTAATTGTACGTGTAACCGGTGTAAAGGAGATGCATAGTTACCTACCTCTGAATTTATGCGGCGTCTCCGCCAACGCAATCGCAAGACCCCCCGTGCTCATCGTGGACAGAAACCACGCCCACGTAAAGTGCTTGAGCCGCACCCGCAGCCCGACTTTCCCTTCATCATTACGTTCCTCCCGCTGCCGGGCGTCCGGTTTGCTAACCGTGGCATCCAGCGCCGGCATATCGAGGTCGAGAAGAGAACAGTGTTGGCGGCAATGTTACCTAGTTATCATGTCGAGTTACCCGGGACAAGAGCTTTGGCAATGGGGCGAGCTGGTTGATGTAGGGAACAGAACGTGACGTTGAAGGAAAGTCGCGGTCTAAGACTAATTGCGGGCTTGGGGGATCGTCGAGTAAGACGGATACAAGGCGTTGATCCCGGACTAGTTTCCGAACAACCGTTTTCCGGGGATACCTTCTATCGTAATGATCCTTTTGACGAATAAAGAATCTGTTGAGTTTTTATAGGTGCGAGGGATGACAAAGGGCCTGCTTGCATCGGCATCTTGGAGTCACCAAGTTACCCCTTATTCCCGTGCTGTTTCCCACAATGCCGGCCGATCGTGCCGAAAAGGATGCCGAGAGTGAACCACATCCAAGACACAACTCCCTTCCAATGTAGATATGTACAATTATGCGACCCGCTGAATCTTATCCTCAACTACCCTTTTCCCCTCCCGTACCTTCCACTTGATATCCCCCGGCTGCGGCCACCGATAATTGACCGGCGACTCTCCCCCAACAAAGACAAACAAATCATACACGAGCCCGCCAACCAACGCACCACTAATTGACGCTCCCCAAGGCCCATACGCCCAATAACCCCCCTCAAACGCACTGCCATACCCAGCCCACAGCCCGACAAGTCTGGGCCCCAGATCGCGCGCCGGCGAAATCCCCAACCCGGTATTGTACCCCAGCGCGACCATGGTCACGAAGCCCGTGAACCCAAAGATGAGCGCCGTCATGCCCTGCCCCGGCGGCGAATTCTGGTCGTCGCCCAGCGCAAACGCTATGCACACGTAGACCGCCATGTAGACAAAGTCGTTGAAGAAGCCGCCGGCGACGCTGAACGACGGGCCCTTGGGGAATAAGGCGCTGCCAGTCATGTCGAGCGTCAAGCCGGGGTCGACGGCGTAGATCGCATCGCGGTATAACCTAATCATACATACTCAGTACGCATTCTCCTGACGTAATATCAAGAGCTTGAAGAATATGAGGTAAGAAAGTGACTTACGCAAAAGCCAACCCCCCCGCACACAACCCAGCAACCATCTGCACACAGACATACACCAGCGCCATGCGCCAGGGAAACCCGCGGTACACGGCCAGCGCGATGGAGATGGTGGGACTGAGATGGGCGCCCGACACGCCGCCGCCGACGTAGATGCCCAGCATGACTGCGAAGCCCCAGCCCCAGGCCTGCGTTTCGAAGCTGCCCGTTGTCGACTGCGATGTTGCGACGGAGAGATTGACGCAGATGCCTAGAAAGAGGTAGATGAATGTCTGGGGCGAGTTAGCATTAATCACTCCATGGACATCTTGCAAGCTACTATTCATACGTACCGCTAGAAATTCCGCCGGTGCTTGGGGATACTGCGCACGTAGCCTGGCGATAGGATTCCGGTATTGATTGTAGTATTCCTGCTGCTCTTCATGCTCCCGGTGCTGGGTTTCCCGCTTCTCCTTCTCCGTCCGCGACGTCTCGTGGGGCCCCAGCTCTTGCAGCGGCGGAATGCCGTCTTGCATGCCAAAGTGCTGCGCATGGCCCTCGTCGCCAGAGTACGAGAGGCCGTGCTCGTTGACGGGTGCGCGGTTGTGCTCTTCATTGTCGTTGTCGCGACGCCGAAGAACGTCATCTGCTTCGCTGGTGGGTACACGCTGGACGTTGACGGTGCGCCCGTTCACTGTGGTGCGGAGGTGGTCTGGTTGGGACCCGTTGGGCGGGAGTTCGCTGTCTTGAGGTATGTAGAATGCTGTAGAGCTTGCGTCGGATTCTGTCTTGTGATTAGAATAGCTGGTAATCTGGCATGTGGGATCAATCGTACCTCCTCGCTCGCTGATATCTTCGAGTTTGTCATGTCTATCAATGCCATCTTCATCCTTGTCTTCATCCGCCTTGTACAGAGACTTGCGCAAGTCACCTCGTCCCCACCACATCCCTTTTCGAACTGAATGCGGAAGAGGTGCAGCAAGGCCATAGACGGGCTTTGATTTCTGTTGATTGTACCAAGGATTCAATGCAAAGTAGTCGTTGTCAATGTCCACGGTCTGTTCTTGCTTCTTTTCTGATCGTTGATATGGGTCTGAAGTCCTGTGCGTCAGATTGGTGGCGTTGGTGATGTTGCTGCGATTAGATTGCCTTCGTCGCATCTCATTAGGAGCAGTGTTGTGTCGCTCATTGTCAGGTCGTTGTTGTATTGTCTCTGGCATCCGGACAGTGGTGTAACGTCCCATGCTGGATGCAGTGGAAGGGTTTTGGTGAAGTATTGGTGGTCTGAAATCAGAGGTAGTTTGCTGTCTTCTTCCAGCCATGCGATTACTTGGAAGCTCGAGTCTGGCTCCATCGTCATGCTCCCCTTTATTTTGTTAGTAACAGTTTTCAAAGAGAAGACTTTTGACAGTTTCCAATACGTTTGGCGTCAATTGTCAAGTTTTGGTACTTACTATTAGGTGTTTGTGGTTGTGAATGTGACATATTGCAACTTTTTGTAAATCTTACAATATGCGAAGATCAACAATAATAGAAAATGTTAAATTGAGTAGATTGGAAGGAGATGTGATGAAGATGGGCTTTTGAGGATGGCAAAGTGAAGAATTCCATGTGTGATGTCATGTGGAGGAAAATTTTACCAGATTGGTTCAAGTTCTTGGAAAACCTTGCCGAATTGCCAGAAAGCATCATCAGAAATCATTGGCATGACTTAATCAGAATGATTGTGTCGACCAATAATGCTCGTTTCGATACCGAGATGGATTCGCATCGTGATGGTGAAAAAATTGCCAAGAATGATGCTCCGAGGCTTGTCCGACCAACTAATTGAACTTGCAACTTCCAAAGATTACCTCAAAAGAGGAAGAGGGAGAAGAATTTATCCTAGAACTTTACATTAATGATGACGATGATTCTCTAAAATGTCTTAGAACATGAGCGTTCCTCGAGATTACCTAAACGCTCTGACGACAATTCCCCTAGGCCTGTTAATATCGTCCTCCCAGTCCCATCCATACCATAACATCAGGCACATTGCCCATAACCCAATCACTGCCTTTTGTCCGTGCTGACTGGTTGGCTGGTTAGTTAGTTATCAGCTCATTCACATTGACCTCGGTGCCGTTGCAGAGGCATCCAAGGCCAGGACCCTAAGCAGCGCCATTCATGCGCCCCCGAGGACTCTCAGCTCCAGAGCAGCCAGCAGTCTTACGTGCTCGAAGCCACACTGCACCGCAGGCACGCCAACGGAACTTCTACATAGTAGCCTTCACCTGCTCCTCTGTTTTAGGCCGAGGGGATAGAATGGTATTATACAGATTAACGACGAGTCTCGTTCATTGCTGCTATACCTTCGGCTCTCTTAGCTTCAAGGTGGTGTGGTAAACGCTGGTTTCGCAAGAGAAGAAGAGCGAGAGAGAGATTAGCAAGGGTATACCTAACACTTGTCTCTAGATCCGCCCTCCTGCTCTTCGTGCAGGGTTTAGAGAGCTTATTAGTTGCCGAATAGTCTGTGTTGGCTCTGTACAATGTACAATGTACGGAGTCGTAGCTCTCGCCGCATACAAGCTACAGATCTGATTTCGAGGCCCTGTTGTCCTTACTGGGACAGATAGTGGCAGATGATTGCAGCTGATTATTGCCACGGTCGATGCTGAACAAGCACTTCGGTGCTCCACTTGTCTCCACAATTGACAGCTCAAACGACGGGACTCTTTAGCGTCGCCATCGCGCACGATGCAGCTGAGACTTACCTAGGCTCCGACATTTGGCTTGAAATAGGGGATCGGTGGCCGCCTTGCTCTCTGGAGACTTGGTGTCACGCTGCTGGGTGAGGTTAATAGTGCATTTGCTGCAGGTTTTCGACTCCATGCTTTTCTGACCCTTGGGTTTGTGGAGTCTGCATCGACCATACACCCTTCAAAGCTATTCTCTGAGTCTGCTCGAAATACTGTCTGTTTAGTGTAAATCGCACATGTTTGCATCACAGCGCACTGGCTGCGACTGACTTCAAGACTCTTGCGCGTGCTCGTGTCGCCTCCTGCACCTGACCACGGGCTCGCAACAAGTATCGGCCCTTCAGCCTTCTTGGTCACCTTGGCCGCTGCCCGTGCCTTCGGTACTGTAATTGTATCATTGTTTAGTTGCCCATGGGATTGTCCAAGATCAAGCCGGGAAGTGTCATCTGTGGTCTCGAACTCCTTCGTAATCTCGTGAACAAGTCGCGCCAGCTTCTCCACTGCAGTCTGGAACTCGTCTAGTCTAATGCTGACGAAGTCGCACAATTGACTGTGGCGTTGAGGCAGACTGAGTGCTCGAACTTGGGCCGTACATTTAGAGCCCCGGATTCTGGGGAGAGGGGAAACACCAGATCTGTTGACACGGACTGGCTACCCGTGCAATGACGAGGTCCGATGCTTGGTTGGAACGATGGTGGTCGTAAGATCTCGCAGTCTTCGCCGAGCGCTAGCGGGGTATAACATGGGAACATGGCGATGGACAGCTAGTCATTGGTCAGATTTAGTTCACGTTCACGCACAGATTCCGATATTGTCAGTGCGTGCGCCGTACCCAGCTAGCGCTCGGCGAAGAGTGCGAGATTTTTCGGTATCATGAGATGCGCGCTTGAGTTGGCCGGGTTGGGCATCAATGGCCACGAATGCGTTGCTGTTGGACTGAGTGGTCGTGGATGCTGTCAGAACATTGACTTGGAATTACAGATACTGCTGGGGACAGCGAAGACGTTGAATTATGTTGAAATTGCTCAAGCAGGGAAGAGGTCCAAGGTTTTTCAAGCACATCTCAAATTGGCAGTTAGCGAAGGGAAGCGTGCATGATCCTGGTGGACCTCAGTCAGCTGGAGCATTGGCTTCCCGTCGTTCGTGTTGCTAGCAGGGACTCCGCATTGTCGTTGCATTCTGGGACAATGGCGCGGAGAAGTTCGTGTTGTTTTTCGGGGCTGGGGCAGCTTCTAGATGGCAGCCGTTGAGGATGCGTGGCCGAATCATCTCGTCTGTCAAGCGACGATGAAGGTCAAGATTTAGGTGGCAGCTGGAGTATTTCCTAAAGAGGAAGTCTTCCCTGGGTCGGAGCATCTCGCCGGGGGTCGGAAGCAGCAATTACGTGCAGCCGTTAGCGCGCCGGGTCCGTGCCAAGGGTGGGGCCTCTTCCGGGTGGGATCAGTAAAGTTGGTTCCAAGGTGAGCTGTTGAACGCCCGCGCAACTCAACTCACATGCAAGGGCGCTGAGTGCTGTTGCTCTCGTCTGATTTCTGCATCGCGAGTCGACACGGTGTTTGGTGGCTGTCGTAGCTCGTTGGGCGCGAGATGGCTCGAGGATGGGTTGAGGATGGCGCCATGCCCTTCCCGGCACTCCGCCCGCCGTGCACGGGCCCGTTGCAGGAAGGAAGGACCAGAGGAGCAAGACTGCCGCCGCGCCAGGGCTTTCGGGCTATCTGCGTCCGCGGGGCTAACGCCGCTGGGCGGAGAAAATGGCGGAGGAGGCGAAACCTGGGCCAAACCTGGGGAGGGCGGTCGGGTAAAGGGACGAAAGCCTGCTAAGCTTTGCCTCCCGCGCCTTGATAGGACGCCTTCGCCAGCAGCCACACCCAAAATGCTTGCCGCCCCGGGGCCTAATGAAACGGCTCCCCAGCACTGTGCACACTACTTCGAGGCCGTGATAGTCAACCCATCGTCTGGGGTTGGGGTAACCCCGGCCCTGCTGCCATCCGCTGTGATTGATGGAATGTCGCCAGAGAACCTGCGCTGCACCACATTGCTCCGTCTGCCCTGTCCTGTCCACTCTGCCTGCCTCTGCCCCTGCGGACTATTAAAGCTCGCCATCTGCCCGTCTCTCTGGGTTTGATTCTGTGTCCCTGCCATCTTCCCCGCACAGCTGTCATCGCGACCCACATCAGCAAACATGAGTGAACACGTCGAGTCCAAGGCCTACAACACGGCCACCCACGACGAAAAGGGCATCGCTCAGGTCGAGGACTCGTCCAACCTCGACCACAATGCCAAAGGCTCCGACTACAAGGCTGCTGCCATCGAGGCTGAGAATGCCGAGCACAACATGGGCGTCCCAGAGGCCGTGAGGCAGTACCCCATGGCCGCTCTGTGGGCCTTTGTCATGTGCTGCACTATTGTAAGACGCCTTCAATCTTGTGGAGTAGCTATAGCTAACAATTCCAGATCATGGAGTCCTATTGTGTCTTCTTGATGGGCAACTTCATTCCACTACCCGCCTTTGCAGACGAGTATGGTGTTTGGGACGAGGCCAAGCAAAAGAATGTCATTGTCGCTAGCTGGCAATCTGCCCTTCAAATGGGTGGCCCCGTTGGCGCCATCATCGGCGTCTGTCTGGCTGGTCCTCTCACATCCCGTATCGGATACCGCTGGGCCACCATCTCGGGCCTCATGCTCTTGAACGCCTTCATCTTGGTCTTCTACTTCGCAAAGTCGCTTCCCGTCATGTTCGCCTCTCAGCTTCTCGAGGGCATTCCGTGGGGCATCTTCATTGCCAACGCCCCAGCCTACTGCAGTGAAATCACTCCAATCCAGCTCAGAGGCCCTGCTACTCAGATGTTGCAAATGTTCTGGGCCATTGGCGCTATAATCGTCATGGGTGTCACCTACAAGTACAACAAAGTCCATGACGAGAGCGCGTACAGGTACGTATTTTCGCCTGATAGCCAAAGCCGTTGCTGACAACTGTAGAATTCCCATCGCCCTTCAATGGATGTTCCCAACTCCCCTGGCTATTCTCCTCTACCTCGCTCCTGAGTCGCCCTGGTGGTTGGTCCGCAAGGGACGTCTCGAAGAGGCCGAAGTAGCTGTTGGTCGTTTGGGCCGCAAGTCGACACTCAACCAAGGCGAGGCTGTTGCTATGATGCGCCGAACCATCGATCTCGAGAAGACCGTCAAGGACCCCACCTACATTGAACTCTTCAAGGGCGTCGACCTCTACCGTACCCTCATCGTCTGTGGTGTGTATGCCGCACAGAATTTGACTGGTAACCTCATCGCCAATCAATCCGTCTATTTCTTTGAGCGTGAGTACCCTTTCGTGGAACAGCTAGAATTCAAAAGCTAATGTAATTACAGAGGCTGGCATGTCCACCGATACTTCTTTCGCGCTGGGTCTGATTACTTCAGCCCTCCAGTGGATCTTCGTCATGCTCTCCTGGATTCTCACCTCGTACCTCGGCCGCCGCACCATCTACGTCTGGGGAACCCTGATCAACACGGGTTTCCTCATCGCACTTGGTATCGCCGGCAGTGTTGCTGCTTCCAAGGCTGCATCTCTTGCACAGGCTTCCCTGGGCCTCATCGTCTCCGTCCTGTTCACCCTCGGCCCTGCGCCTGTGTCCTGGATCATCATCGGCGAGACATCTGCCATCCGTCTCAGGCCTCTGACCACCGGTATCGGACGTGCCTCGTACTACATTGTCAACATCCCCTGCATCTTCCTCTCGAGCTACATGCTCAACCCCAAGGTACGTTTCCCCGCCCTGTCTCGCAGCCACAATTCCATAGCTAACAAACCCGCAGGAGGCCAATCTTGGCGGCAAGTGCGGTTATGTCTGGGGCGGAACGGGCTTCCTCTGCTTCGTCCTGGCTTACTTCTACATCCCTGAGATGAAGAACCGCTCGTACCGTGAAATCGACATCTTGTTCAAGCGCCATGTTCCCGCCCGCCAGTGGACAAAGACTGTGGTCGATGTCGAGGCTGACGAGTAGATGGTTTCGCGGCGAGAGCATGTGCAGCGTAACGCTGTGGATGAGAAACGAGAATTTGTGAAATTAGTCGCGATGGACGAGGTATATATGGAGCTGAAGTTGTTTGCTGGCTTTGAGCAGTTGTATAGTCATTGTACATGCGTTTGAGGAAAAGCTGTAGGATGAATGGATAATTCATGTTCTGTTGAAACAAAGAGTTACTTTTACCGTTTCTTGCCGTATTCCGACTTCTCTCTATTTAGACACAGGATGCCTCTTCCCCATCTCCATGCATACCATAATATCCACGCATATCCAACCTTGCCCAACATCCCAAATCCCAATCCCTAGTCCCTGCCCACACACCCAGATCGCCAACGCAGATCCACAAACCCAACCCAGCCCCACGGTAAGCACTCACACAGCCTTCTACCGGGAACGCAAGTAGCACTCCGCATAACATAGCGTGGCGTAGTATTCCCACGCCCGTGGCCGCGGTAACAAGACCTTGGTAACAATGCGGGGAGTGCAGCACACAGCACAGCACAACCCCCCTGAGTACCGTACCTAACTAGTTGCCTGGGCATGTAATATCCAAGTACGTAGTATGTACGTCCTCGGATCCGAGCACAGGTGGTGGATGCTAAGCTTTGGGGCGCAGCGCAGTGCGGAAGGCTTATCCACCCAAGCTCCCAAGCTTTGTTTGTGGGCGCAGTGCGGAAGGCTCGGGAGCTTGGATGGGAAGGATGCGGGAGGGAAGGAAAGGGGGCTGTGTAAAGTGTAAAGTGCCGCGGGGAGAAGAGGTGCGTGTATTCTGGTAGTGTGTTACCTACCCTAAACCATATCGTGACGTCGATTGGTCAATTTCACGCAGAGACGGGGTACTTGATGTCTTTGGCACAGGCCACTAATGTAAAAGACGCTGATAAAAGGCTTGAGGGGTGTCTTTCCAACCGACCTTTTTACCTATCCTCAGGCACGAATCTTACCTAGCAGGCAGCAGGCAGCAAGACATTCATCAACATTAGGCAAGATTCTGCCAAGGACAGAAATATTTAGGTAGTGTTGTGTACAGCTACTAAAGTTTGTCTCTTGGCAATGTTTAAATACTTATAGCAGGCTGGCTAAGTATCCACGTTCCTTGATTCTCGGGCGATAGAGGTGATCTTTACACTCGTGAAAAGCTCCTTTGGACAGGGAGCAGTATGTAGAGGGGAAGGAGCAGAGCAGATGGGAGGGGAGAGATAAGGAGGAAGTCAGGGGGTATTCAGCTGGGGTTAAGACTTGCTGCTTGGCTAGTTAGGTAGCGTTCTTTGCGGTAGTGTATGTTATAGTTGGCCTCGTTTACACATAGCTATCACTCTAGCTATCAGTCTATTTTTTGCTTGGCTACTGGTGTCTTATACACATAGCTACCAATTGTGCCTTTTAAAACTAGCTGTTGGTGCCTTTCACGCCTATAAGATCGGTGTATTTGAGACCGACGATATGCTATGGGTTCAATTGAGAGGAAGGTTGAAGGCTAGTAGGCTGGTATCTTTTATTTGTAAAGTTCTAGTATCTAAACAAAGGCCCCATCAGTATACTAAAAAGCAACGTTTGAATACTGCAGCATATTCAAAACGCCATCCTCAACTTCAATAAATCCTTTTCGACAATCTCCTCCCTCTTCCCCACTAACTCCTCCATATCCCACGTACAACTCACATACCTCCCGCCCAACCACTCCCGCCGCTCAGCAGCCAACCACGCAATCGAATCCCCCGCCACGTCGGGCCGGTCTGGCAACGCATTGCGTACGTTCTCCGGTGCGTTCTTCGTAATCTGCGTCTTGATCGCGCCCGGGTTGACACAATAAGCTAGTAGCCCTTTCTCGCCATACTCTAGTTGCAGTGACTCCGTCCATCTCAGCACTGCGAGCTTGGAGGTCCGATAATTCCCGTTTCGGGGCCGCGCGCTCAGCGCCCCAGACGAAGAGACGTTGATGATTGTGCAGAGTCCGGAGGAGGTCGAGAGTTGCAACGGCAGAAACGCGCGCGTCATGTTGATCAGCCCCTGGACATTGACCTCCCACGTGCGCCAGTAGACTTCTGGATCCTGGTCGAGCAGCGGTACATCCGGCTCCATGTGCGCGGCGTTGTTGACCACGACATCCAATCGCCCACTGAACGCGGCCGCCACTACATCGCGCAACGCGGCCACGCTGTCGCGGCTCGAAATGTCCGCTGTGCAGCCTAGGACCTGCGGCTCTGGGTGTCCAGCTTGGACTGCGGCCGCCTTAATCTTTGCGATAAGGTCGTCTGAGACGCCGTGGAGATCAACCATGGCTATTGCGGATGCGCCTGCGCGTGCGAACGCGCTGGCTGTGGCGTAGCCGACGCCATCTTCGTATGCGGTGCCTGTGACTAGGACGTGTGTGCCGGATAGGTTTAGGTTTGAGGGGGAGATGTAGTCGTAGGTTGTTGAGTTGCGTTTGGTGGTGAAGTAGCCTCCTGAGAGTTGGATTGCTGCCGAAGACATTGGGAAGACAATTATCAAGTCTGAAAGTTGCACGATGCAGGGGAATAGTTATTTTTCTACGGATACTACCAAGATATGCACGAGTTCGTACTCTTAATTCTAGTCCGACGTTTTAGTTGTTCCGGTTAGCGGCACTGTTTGACGTCATTTTGTAACGACTTGAGTATCAGAGCCCACAATATACTCTGTTAGTGTAGACGACCTCGGAGAATTACGGTTGTTCACTAATCATCGGAAATGTAGGATGGAAAAGGCCGACTACCATACCGCCACGGTCTCACCAATCTGATTAGTCGTCTGAAAGACTGATCTTGCTGTGCTTTTCTGATAAATATGATGACTTGAAGCTTGCCCCTGTGAATACTCCGTTGTGTAAGTCAGTCAATTGCCGAGGGAAGACCGATTTACCGGGTGCCTTTTATACTCCTTTAATGTTTTGTGTCAAACCAGAAAGTTTGACCAGCAACCATGAAGGGCTTCTGGGTTTTGTGCAATACATACTGCTGACAGTTTCCTCAAGACTTTAGAGGATCAAATTTGTTTTCGGAAAGAGACTATTACAACATCTATACATCAGCAATGAACATTGGTTTACAACTCCACGGCTCTCTCGTCACCCTATCGCTAACGGCCTACAGCCCTTACACCCTTTGCAGACTCCATAGCCTTGACAGTCGGGTGCAGGCTGGCGAAAATTAATTCCCAGAGAAGATCCTGAAAGCAGAAGATTCGTTCCAATCAACTTCCGCAAAGTCTGCAGAGACCGTTCGCTAATATCATCCTTGGGCAACTTTATAATCGAAAGTCGGTCTTTGCCAAAAGCATTGGAGATAGAGGCCAGTAGTTGTGCTGTAGACTTCAGCGAGCGCGCAGCAAGCCCAACCGATGCCTCGGCGTACCGTGACCGTCTGAACACTCTCGCAGCATAGTCCAGCGCGCAGAGACCATCATTGTCGCAATGGTAGATTTGAACGTGGGTAGCCAGTAGTGTTTCTAACAGCTTCGGCAGAGCTTTCTTTGCCGCAAAGTGAAGAATGGTGCTGCCACCTCGAGAACAAGCATTGGCATTTGCCCCACATAGTAACAGCTGTCGTACTTTTGCGCAAATTATGTCTTCGTCAATATCCTGCTCGAATGCCTTGAGAAGGAAATCCATCATTGGGGTACGTCCATGACTATCGTATCTGTTGATGTCGGAAAGAATCTGGCCATAGTGTAATGGGACCTCGTGTAGCGTCGAAGTCTGCAGAAATTCTCCTTGCAGATACAAATGTAGCCGAGTTCTACCAACGTCATCCTCATCGGATACTATCCCACATCGAACAGCATCCATTGGATTGTGGACGTAGAGGGGGCGGAAAAGCGAACGGACGTCTTCATCCCAGTCATTGAACTTCGGGTGCAGCGCCATGAAGTCAATCAAAAACGTCCCGGTCGAGTCGCGCCACTGAGATACTCTCCCCACACGTTCCTGCCATGTGCTGTCCCAACGGATGAGGTCCAAAAGCCATTGAATGTTGAACAATGGCGACGAGCATAGGTACGAAAGGAAATGTCTCCCGTAGTTGTCCAGATGATCGAAATTAAATCCCCGTCGTTCAAGAGCCTCAACAACGCATACAAGTTTCGAGCCATGGAATAGGCTTCCTGAACAATTGCAAACACTGCCGACGAAGGATATGGGATCGAGAAAGTATAAAAACGTTTGGCCGTCGGCATTCAATTCGTTGACGTTCGAGGTGAGGGTGATGAGCGAAAGTACGATATCGGCGTGCGCGCCAACCCTTGCGGCGAAGAAGAGGTCGGTATTACCATATGGGTCCAGTTGTGTGTTTGCCACAGGCTTTGATTGGAAATGGGCTTTGAGATTTCCAGGATCAAGATTAACAAAACGTGGATGTCTCTTCACAAGATCACTGATGCATTTGTGTCGACAGTTTGCCAGCTCGGAGCAACAAACAGACACCAACGCCGCGTTTGCACACTTGACAAATTTCTGCCTTTGCTTGAGAACATCCTCGGCCGTGCTCTGGGAAACGCTGAAGTCGGGCCCCGATGCAAATGATTCGGAAAGAGACGCGCGACTTGCAGTTGAGAATGTACTGAGCGAATGTCGTTTATCGAGCAAGCTTAGTAGATCGGACACAAATGAAGAAGCCAAACTGCTGCGACTCAGCATTGCTCGTACGGTAAACTTCCAGTTTGGCATCATTCTCCCATGGCTTTTGAAAAGATCCCCAGTGACTTTGGGATCGAGTTCAGTGACGCTGGATGGTTCGAGGTCAATTGAATCCGAAAGTTCAGTGTGTACGGAGTTCTGACTAGGACGCCGTGGAGCCGTGTCGGAAGGAAATTTGAAGCTGTCATTGGGCGACGATTCGTTGAGATGATATTCGAAATCTTCTCCGGGTAGTGGCGGCCCAGTTTGAGTAAAAACGTCGGAGTTGCATGCTTCCAGTTCTTCATCTGCTCGGGCCAAGGGTGCGGCTTTCACTAACGACTGGTTATCTGTCGTCGAACCGCGGTTATTGGATTCAATTCTGCGTTTTCTACCAATCTCAGATCGAAGAAACCGAGCTTGATTTCGCGCAGCCTGCTTGTCGGGGATATGGAATCGACTTCCCCCATCGGATAGAAGCTTTCGTACCAGTTGTTGCGGTCGGCGGTCTCTGCATCAATGTCAGACACATCCTCAGGGCCGCTCCTAGACAAACTTACTTTGCCCTGAATTGGCCTTGTCCGAGCAACCCAAGAATACGAACAATGTCGGTGACATGTAGCCCACACATGCAAAGAAGAAGCAGCTTTTTGGTCCATGAATCCGAGTACTTCTTCGGTCGGCCTCTCTTCTTATGGCTCTTATCAGCGGCCCTCTTCTGTACTCGGCAGGACGAAGCCATTGGCGAGGCTAGTTTAAATTGAAGACTTTGAAGTATATTGGCACGTGGCGAAAGTACGGCAAAATATTGTGGTAGAGTTTGATTGCACGAAGACTGTGTGAGAAAGGCATCGTGGAACAACGCGAGGCGCGCCTGCTTTAAAGGACATGTCTTCAGCTCCTGCCCCGCGTGAGCCAAGAACAGTGTGCGGAGTACGCAAGGTGCACCGTTATCTGCTGTTCAGACAGAACGCAAAAAATGGGGAAGGCTGCCTCAGCATCGGTTCGGTGGCTGAGGAGGCCACGAGGCGTGGGGTTCGGCTCGTGGTCAAGCACCTGTTGATCTTCATATGTGGCGTTGACTGAAACAATTGTGCCCAGACAGACTCAGGGGTTAGCTCGAACCTGCCTCTGACCGTACGTGAATGCTCTGAACTATCCTTTACTCTTTGCTTCCTTTATTGAGATAGCCAGGGACGGACTAAACGCTAGGCAGCGTTGGCATTCGACACATCCGAATTGAAGTCTTAAGCAGGTCGTAAAAGCTGTAATGATAACGCAAACCACAGTACGAAGCGCAAATAAACGAGAGCCTATCAGTAAGACGTGTTCTTGACCGGATTGACGCACCGACCTTTGCCTACAAGCACGGGCGTTTGCCTTCTTGCTGCTCGAGTCAAGCCACTGAAGCGCAAAAAACCTGGGGATCTTTATTCGCCTAAAGTTTCGTACACAATCCACGACTCACACCAAGCAAAGCAGCTCCAGCTGTGCACCAACCTGCTTTTGTAAACTCCAGGCCAAAAGCTGTGGTAATTCCTACTGCGTATATACAAAAGCTAAAGTTGGACCTGAATTTACAAAGATCGCATTACATGAGGTAGATGAGAAGAGGGCGTGCTAGCAGGGCATAATCAAGAAAACATATGCGCTTCATCCATGAGCAAGCCCTCCCCAAGTATTATCACCAAGGAAGAGCGGGCTTGTCCAGCCACAGAGAGACCGCAATAATTCTATAACCTCCCCGCAACTTGATAGCAACCATGGAAGCGCAAAAATTTGCGACTTTTGAGTGTATAAGTATACGGGTAGAGCTTGGTCTAGGAGCAAAGTATTCAACGCTCAAGGATCATCTTCAGACTAAGTACGGGACCCAGAACCACGTCTTTTGCAATGGATAGAAGTGATAGTAAGGACCATCTTCCCCTCTCTTCTCGAATCAAGCATCGCTGACATTGCCGCTCTTCGCAGATACCCAAAGCATCACGATTGCCTCTGTTTGTGTCAACATCGTGCAGGCACTTTTGCAATTGTTCATGGTTGTTCTATTTTGTAACTACCGGAATCTTCGCGGAGGACCGAGCACGCAAGGTACGTATATACATCGTACATGATTACGAGGAATGCTAACTTGAATTAATCTTGAAGTTGTTGTGTGACTGGACTGCTTTGAACTAAGATCAGGCGTCTATGTAGGGTGTACAATCTGTTATGAGTCCGAACTATGGAGGAGCAAAAATAGACGACGGCGAGTGGTCAAAAACTCGCGAAGAAACTTCTGATAGCAATATGTACGTATGCATGCCTTGATGAAAGGATTTAATTGGAAAGATATACCGTTTGCGATATATGCTAATGTGATCTTACAGGTTGAATATGGCTCTGTAGGCAGGCAAAGGTTTCGCTTCATACGAAATATCTCAATCCTCCTAAACCCTGCCACACTGGTTTGCGTACATTTCTCTATAGCCCATAAGAAATTTGCCAGCATTTGCAATTCAATGACCAAGGCTGCACAACACAACACGGTTTGATTAAGCCCTGTAGCATTGGTTGAAGCCTGTGGAGCATTCTCTTATTGCAAGTACACGTAGTTTTCAAGTTCTACCGAAGGAATATTCTAGGTTTCCAGGTTTTTAATCAAATCAACCGAATTTTGAGACTAATATCTTATTAATATCAGTCTCATGACTTCGCGTTGCGTAATAATCTGCACCTTTCTGATATGCCATTGGAGTTGCTTGAGTAAATATAGGGAGATGTTCCGTCGGGTATACGTTGCGTCTACTGGAAGTGCTAGACTCAGTTGCTAGTGTTCTACATAAACTAATGACTCTCACCTTCTAACGGCTACATCAGGGATAAGTGTATGATATCTGATTGAAAACACAGAGAGGCAGCGTTAGGCAAATGACTAGAGTAGAGATCAAATGAGGTTACAGTATCTGAATAGTCCTCGTCTTGGCTCATTGCTTTTGCTATGCTTATGGAGGGGTTGAGCCTCATTTGATTGGGTAGCTTTGCGTGTACCTCCTTTCTACATGTTACCTCGCCTGACCAGCGTACGTGATAGGCTTTGTCGTTGGTAAGTACAATGCGGGAACGGCCGGCGCTAACTCGCCCATGTGCTTTATTACAGAGCCCCTGGATGTGAGTTACCCAAATGATACTCTTCCTGGAAGTCCCTACTTGGTTGGGCCTAGAGATGGGGTGACCTTCTTTCTAAATTTCCAACCATATGGTGACCAAGAACTGTTATTGGGCATGTGTTTCATCAGTGCCTAAATGCAAGAGATGGCTGCGCTGAACCTCGTTAGGCGCGGGGGTATCGGAATTAATCACGTGAAAGCATACATAATCATGTTCTGGCATGCTATTGGGACAATTCGCCCACAGTCACGACAAGACCAACCCATCGAGGGTGTATGTGCAACCGCAATAACCTAAATGGGGTATCTCATTTGTGGCAGCCACTCGACTCGGCTGATGGATAGTTATTACGCAGTGCAATCCTAGATTCTACCTAGATCTACGTCTCCGCTCTATACACTATAAAGGTGCCTGCTCCAATGCCCTGTCGACCTGTGTGAGAGTCTCAACTGTAGTATACAGCGCAGCCATTGGGACAGCAGCTGTACCACCACTAACAGCGGTACCAACTGCAGCTACCAAGGCAGCAGTACCCCTAGCACACCATCGCCATGCACTTCGGAGACGCATTCTGTCCGCCATCCTTGCTTTAAGAACTTCCCGCTCAGATCGCATACTGTCAAGCTCCGCTTCTAACCTACGCTTCTCGTCCTCTATCATCTGTGCAAGCTCTTCGTCTTTCTCAATGAGGGCCTGCTGATGTTGTGCCGTGAGGATGGACATCTCTGCCTTATGAGACTTGACCGCTTCCTCAAGGTTGACATTAACCTCCTGGCCGGCCTCAGTCTCAACGAGCCGCTTTCCTTGTATTTGTGTTTCAATGGTAATCTGAGGAATGAAGCCCCTTTCATTCACAAGCGGCTTGATGATATCAATAGCAGATTGTTGGGAATCATCGAAACGAGCCATTCTGGCTCCTCGATCGAGGAGGGGCTTCCAAAACTTCGGATTCGTAGCAATCTCATCCTCTCGGCTGACTGAGGTCTCCATGTCTTGTAGACTCCATTTGGTGGTCACTAAGCAGCAGCTGGCCATATTATCTTTCCCAACAACCTTTCGAAACATATTGAGATTCTTGACCGCTGACCCTTTCATTCGAGGTTCGGTAATAGGATGAATGTAGATAACGCCTGCAATCTTTTGCTTGGACTGATAGAAGTCTGCAAGACACTGATCGATATGATCCAATATTGTCGCATCAGCTTTGAATGTGTCATCGAAACCGGGAGTATCAATTAGCAAGACATTGGTTCCAGGGATTTGGAAGCCAAAAACTTCGCTTGTGCCTTTCTTGGGTCAATTCATCATTTGCCATGGAAGACGTGGCAACTTACATGACTCTTGGCCATGTCCAATGACTACCTTTTGGCCAGTGGCATGCTTGATGAATGTACTCTTTCCAACACCAGTCACACCCATGACAGCAATGATAACCACCTCATTAGGTCTCATCGTGTCCTTGGTTCGAGATGAAGTCATGGTGGCCGTCAAGGTAGAGATGTCTTATTAAATCAAAGTTTAGAAGCTCTGGAAACAAAAATGGTGAGCATTTGATGAAGGTACTGCTGTTGAATCAAGGTTCTCGACCTTTTTATATAAGACTCGTAGACTAGATCATAGATAAACACGTGGTGTCGCGCTTGGACAGAGTCGACTCTTCAGCTCCTAGTCCCAAACGCACAAGTTTTGCAGAAGGTCATGCATCATGTATGGCCACCTTCACAGATGATGATCAGTGGTGGTACGATGATATGGAGGTGATTGCTGATTTGTTGGCCCCTCAATGTACATGGGGTCAAACGGGGTTAGGCATGAGGGTGATGTGTAGCGAGTTTGCATGAAGGCTGATTCCGCTATCTGCCTCGCTATACCTGTCCATCCCAGCCTGATGGCCAGAACGCTCGTATAAAGATATAACATTAGCTGAACCATTCTGTGTGCCTTTTTCGTCACATCGTGGCGTAAATCTGGGTTGATCTTCTGCGCATGTGCCAATAGATTAGTATTCAGCCTGGTCCGGAACCGGTCAACAGGAGCAATTCGGGTTAATGATACTTGGCAAACGGAACGCCTGTAACAAAGGGTACCTTGATACACGCACGTACGCTGTTAAGAGTGAAGTTACTATGCACAGAAGCACAACAAGAATCGTTTTATAACCCGAGAAGTGCCCAAACTTCATCCACAGACAAACTATCTATGTACTCAATCTTTGAATCATCTCAACCAACTACTTCCATAATTCAGTTGTTGTCATTCCCCACACTCAAAATGTTGCCCACGCATGTAGTTGCTGTCATGGGTGTCACAGGCGCGGGCAAAAGTTCATTCATCAAGCTAGTGACCAGAGATGAGCGCATCAAAATCGGCCATGGACTGGAGTCAGGTGAGAACTATGAAGCTCAACAGCGCCACGACTATGTTAATACCTATGGAACAGAAACATCGGAAGTCAAGGGCTACGAAACATGTATTAAAGGCCAAAAGATTGTTTTAGTGGACACTCCTGGCTTTAATGACACCTTCCTGAGCGACAGTGATGTATTGAAGATGATTGCAGAGTGGTTGGAATCATCTTACCGAGGTGGGACAAAACTGAGCGCGATCATCTACATGCATCCCATCAACCAGCCTCGGATGCATGGGTCAGCTTTGCGCAATCTGGCCGTTTTCAAGCAGCTATGCGGCGAAGGCTTTTACAGAAATATTACGCTTGGGACGTCTTGCTGGTCGCTCGTCTCAAATCGTGAAGCGGTAAACAGGGAGGAAGAGCTGAAAGCAAATATTAAGTTTTGGAAGCCAATGATCGCGCGAGGATCCAGTGTAGTACGTATCCCAGATTCTGTCGACGCTGCAAAAGACGTTGTGATCAATGCTGTAAAACACAGTTCTATGGCTTTGCAACTTCAGGTTGAGATGGTAGATCGAGGAGTTCGTTTTGACAAGATCTCGGCCACCCGGGAACTGAATATTGAGCTCGAGGAGCTCCGCGAGAAACAAGCAGCAGAGAAACGGAGATTACTGGAAGAGCAAGAACAAGCAAAGGAGATCCAACGCCAAAGAAAATTGACGCTGCAAAGAGAAGCAGAGAAAAGCGCTCGACAGGCTCGTGTTGACCACCATTGCGCCATCAGAGCGCACTGTGCTCTGAAACGACCCTTTGGAACATGTGATAAATCAGGATGTAGCACAAGTCTCAAAGATCGGTACATTGTATATCGTAAGTTCTCGTCCTTTGCATGCATGAGGTGTAACATTACTAAAAGAGGGATTAGATTGTTGTTCCTGTAACTCAAATGATAACTTCTGGCATTGTAGTTCGTGCGGAAACGATTGTGGGAATGATGAACATCCATACATGCTGGAACTGAATGTCTCCAGTGGCTGTATAATGATGTAGACTTCTAATATAAAGTACGGCCTTACGCTGAGCATGTCTCTTTCTAGCAAACACACATGTGCAACCGGTTTCAATTTCATAACACCCGACAGAGTTGTTAATAAAGAACTTTAGCTGAATAAAAACTCAAATAGCGTCTTTCCTCCATGGCAAGCGGCCATGCAAAGCGGGTATGCAATCTCGTCCCTGGTTGGAGATTTCGGAGTTACTGAATTGTTCTAAATGTACACATAGCCATGGGCGTGAAGCTGAACAGACACTTACAGTCCTGCACACATATCCTCGCAATCTGCCCGAACGGTAGAGCAGAATCCAAGGAAGACAAGTAGGCCAAGATGAATTTGATTGTTCATTGTATTCGGTAGGGCTTGCCAAGCTCAATATCAGAGTAGGAGATGTTGAAGCCCAAGGATAAGCGGTGATCTCTTGATGGGGTTATGGGTATTGGTTGGGGAAGCTGATGTGAAACGAGATCGACTATTTCTAATATATGGGCAGCTGTACAAAATAGGCCAGGGAGTCCTGCTTCTGCGCTCTACCAAGAAAAAGAAGAATTACAATAGCCTCGCTTAACCATGCAAGCCATGCTTGGTGAGTTCAAGATTGAAAATTGTCCGGTGAAGCGGATCGTGATGGAACCAAACTTAAGCAAAATAGACTGATATAGTTTGCGATCATGAGTGTGAGATAGGCTCCCCTTTGCTCTCTTCCGGGATACATTACTTGTAACCTCACTGAAGTGGTATTCAAAGGCCTACACCTTCTCGTTTGTGTGAAGCGTATAATCCAACATTTTGGAAGGAGATATGTTCGAAGCAGAGCATAGTAACTATCGAGCGACCGTAGCGTTGGGTTTTGTTTAGGTTATTGACAGCTGATACGCCACCGACGGCTCTGGCCAATCGGCAGCCCATCATACGATTCAAGTGGCTGCTGATCGGCACTGTGGCTGGCTGAGATGCGTTAGTGCGTACCAAAGGCCCATGCATCACGGCCTGCATCATAAGTACTTGAGTTGACCTGCATCTGATCATTTCATTCAATAAATTGAACTTCAAAAAGCCCGCGCATAACAAAACGCCTGTACAGCGGTGCTTACCTGTGATCTAAAATCGACCCAATCCTGTCTCAATGGAGTCGGCTATTGTCTTGCAAAATTTACCACCACGAATGAGCTCATCAAGCCCAGATTGGCCCCGGTTACGGCCATTCATCACAGAACTTTATCAAAATCAGCGAATGACCATGAACCAAGTCTGCCATCATCTTAATGCTGCCGGATATCGAGTAACCACGCGTATGGTCAGGGGGCGTATCACTCAGTGGAACCTACACCGAAACCACCAATTGCGGGACATGACGGCTGCTTTACGCTTACTTGACCTCAATCCTGACGCTTGGCCTTCACTGGAGCCCCGTTTCCAAATCCGGGGGCAACTAGTGACAATGAGAGAAATAACACGATTTTTTCGGCGGAAAGGCATCCAGAGCCCCCTGCATTGGGCTCATTCTACTGGCATCGACTGCAAGGGATCACATGTCATGCTGCTCGCTGAAGGCCAAGACTTGAAAGGCGAAACATATGGTCTTCAAGGTCGGTCCAAAGAGTCCTCCGCTGTCCGAATCCTAGGTCTTCGACCAAACCGCCCCACGAGACATCTTTTGACGCTTGATGAGAACGCTGTATCCAGTTTGCAAGAGTATTGCTCATCCTATATTGGGGTGGGATATGTGCTGCACGAGGAGCCACAGGTGCATCAGTTTACCAACCATGGCCAATTTGGGGAATGGATGCGAGATGGGCTAGCGCACATGATGCGGAAAAGCCCTGACGCTTTTCCAAAGTTCAATCGTGGCTTTGAGTTGATTCGCACCATCCTTTTGGACTGTCATCCCATGGCCCTAGCACAATATTTGTCTGTAGTATGTATCCTGGCCGCTCATCAGGCAGATTCTGTCCTCTCGTCGCTACTTCGATATGTTGCAATGATGACGTGCACTCTAGATATGGCTGAACCCGCAGCGAGATTTCTCACCGCCATTCATTCTTCTCAAAATGTGCTAGGGACTGCTATCTTATCTCTTCGGAGCGCAGTGGGAGTTTTCGCGGAGCAACACTCCATTTCCTGGCAGAAATTCTATATTCAAGAGCGTCTATGTGATTGTCTTTATTACGGTAAAGCTTACGGCGAGGGAAGTGTATACCGTGCCCGGCTTTTCTTAGAACAGGAAATGCTTTACGGGCCGCTAGCACGGAATGTTCTCTATACCCTTACCAATGTTGCTTCTGATCATATATATGGAGGAGACATAGATGGCGCGCAAGCTGGGTATCTGATGGTTCTAGAGCGAGCAGAGGGCCTGGCTGGACTTGGGCGTGCAAAAATCCGCTTCACGGCGCTCGAGGGCCTCGCTGAATCTGCGCAAATCCGCTTTGAGAACGCGCAACGAGGTCACCCAAGCCTCACTGGGGAGCCTATCATCTTGCACTTACAGGATGCATTCAGTTACATACAAGAAGCATTGCGCGAGGCACAGATGTGGTTCGAGCAATCGAACCGACGCACTTTGCGAGCTTTGGAGCGAAGAGCCCAGATCGTTCGCTTATTGGGAAATGTGGCCTTCTACCCAACCTAAGTTGAAGCATGGGCTCCTGTATGTATTGGATATTATGAGACATACAAAGATCACTTTCAAGCCGTATTGATGTGTGCTGTGCTCGTTGATGAAAGCTCGATCATAATTTGGGGGGGTTCAGACAACTTCGGGAAGGCGTTTCCTACTACTTCCATGCCTGTTGTATAGAGCGATTATTACGAAAACGCTGGAAGGCCAGATAATGCGCATTAACAGGTGTTTAGATAATTATAGATCGTGGACCGCAAAATGAAAGTAGTGTCAGCTAGCCATCAAGAATGAACTGGGAAGCACATATGTCTCGAGAAGCTCAGGTAATCCTCGTCATCACCCTTTTTCTTGGTTTTCCAACCGTCAAATAATTTCAATATCAATTAGATCTGATGTATCATCAAAAAACGCAAGTGGAAGTTGGTGGGTGAGATCCATCGTCGATTTGGTGCGATATCTATGGTGGAAGTAACCAACACGTTTGTATCGCCCCGACACTTCTGCGACAGGAGTAAGAACTAGTCCTATCTCCAAATCATAGCTTTTGAAAGTGTTATCTTTGTGCTGAACTGAAGAAGTGCGAACAATCAGTACACTGCATAAGGGAATGTTCTCTGGAAGCGTATAGTCTGGGTGAAATGGGCATTCCGGATGAATATGACCTATCCCATGGCAGTATGGATGATGAAGTCTCCCACCAGGATATGTACTCGCAGAAGGGACGCCAGGCTTTAGTTGACCCAATATCTTAATAGCATACCCCGACTCATAATCTGATAACAGCGGTTGTGGTTCAAATTTTGACGTTTCCGGTAAAACATTGATCTGTGCAGCAAGCCGAATCGCTACCAAAGGGTCGAAGAGAATATGTGGTCCATGTAATTCTATACTAGCCCAGGACCATGTTGGTGCCCTTTGACGAGATGGTGTACCAGTTCCACCTCTTACATACCATAACATTCCTCGAAGCAGATGTTCTCGCCAGAGGCCAAACGACCAGGTAAGTTGAGATTGAGCTTGAATCCTCTGAGCAAGCCCTGCCACTGCCAACAACACATCTTCCTTTCTTGTGAGGTTTGTGGTCGAATACTTTCTCAAAATATCATGCCAGATCCCAAGAAAGAAGTCTGTCGATGATTGACAAAGCGCTCCCATTCCAAGTGCTGAAAACAGTGCTTGGTAATCTGCTTTTGAAAGTGATCCACTATGGTGGCACCCACTTGTCGACATCGTTTCGCATTTCAGTTCAGTCCTGCACTCAAGATGGACGAAATTACGTGTGAAATGAGCAGTTCGCGGGGATAAAATACGTTCTTGAAATACCCATGCTCTGGAATCAAGGTGCCACCGCGCATGGTCAAACGAATGGTACAGACAATGAGGTGTACAAGGGGCAATGACCTCGTAACCAAGTTTTGTGTCCGGATACAGTTGGCAGACGATCTGGTTCAGAGGATTCCGCGGCTTAATTATCCCCTGGTCGCCGTCAAAAGACTCAGAAGCTGCGATGGTAACGACCGATTGGCCAAAAATATCGTGCAGTTTATTTACTTGGTCGTACCAATCAATAGAGGCAGCCGTGGAATGACGCCCGTCTTGCATAATACAGAGGGCATCGATCCAAAGATATCGAACACCAATCGCTCTTGCAATCTGAACTACATCTTTGATTGTTTGCGGCAGCTCCTTTGTGTGGATTTCGCGCTGAAAGTCGACTATGTTGGATGAGGTCATGACGAAAGGTTTGCTGAAACCCCAGCTGTAGCTCAATGCGCAGTACTCCATTTCTGCTTTATTTTCTGCTTCCACAAGCTGGATCCTGCCTGGATCTTCGAAAGCCAGTAAATCCAAAAGACGCTTCGGTCGCGGCCGGTGATGTGATCCATGTAATGTGTTGAAATGATCATCCCCACAAAGCGCATGATCAGTCTTGCAGTGTGAGATCCACAATTTGATGAATTCTGCGGTCTCCATCGAAAAAGTACTGTTATGTAACGATGATGGTTGATAAACTTCTAACATAGCGGTCTTGACAAGATCTACTCGGTCGTTAGCACCGAAGGATTCTATTGTGTGTGGCTGTAGCAGCCTCTCATGCATGTTGATATCTGCACTCGTAGTCACGTGCATATTTCGCAATGCAATTATAGATTTCCGAGTATATGCCTTCAATAACTTGTGCTGAAATACTTTGCGAAAGATGATATGATGAGAAGTCCCCTGTCATAGTATAAGGCGAGCGCTTACCGGTCTTTGGACAAAGGCGTAGAGGATAGGTATTCAGAATAAAGTGAAACCCATGTACCTCCCACTGCTCGCAGGGAAATAGGGTGAGCAAGAATGTGCCAGCTTCTTGATCCAGAATATCCATGGAGATGTAAATCGGGCTGTGATCAGCGAAGAATGTTCGATTGGGATGGTCGCCAGTACATCCTACGATGCTCCCGAGAAGTATAGAACAAAAGTGACAGCCCTCTGAAGCGTTGGATCTAATCTCAGCTCGTTCTTGCGAGTGAAGTAGGTGCTGAGGCATTGATGGCACTCCTTCGCCGCCTCTGGAAAGCTCCTTCATCGTGAAACTGAGGCATGAAGCTCTTTGCCAGTACGATTTGCAGGAGGCACACAGAACGTTGGGTCGACTTGTTTCAATCTTAGAGTTCATTGACGACATCGTTCGTCATTATCGTACAACATTCAGAGCAGAAATAATCTAGCAATAAAACGCGTTGAAGTTGGGTTCTTCGCGCTGCGGGGTTAAGTGTGTCGCTTGTTTTACGATGTACCGCAGCAAATAGGATCGAGGCTTCGGGTAGGACCAATCATGTGTATCCTATACTGACAATGTACATACATCTCGGGCGACTCTCACGCGCAGTTAACACTCTTGCTCGCGAAAGTAGTGCCATGCTCGTTTAAAAACTCTGCTATACCAGTGAGACCACTTCGAACGTTTTCGGGATTACAGGTGAAATGAATTCGAGCCCTACCTTTAAAGGCATCTTTAGCCTTCTTAAACTCGAAGTATAGCGTAGTAGAAACTAAGATAAACTTTCTTTACCTCTAATAAGCGTTTATAAAAAGTAATATTATTAATAGATTTAGCTAATTAAGGACTCTTAAACTTAATAAAACCTATAGTACTAGTACATCGTTACGCTGAACCACGAACTAGCGACAAAGGGATACCCTGCGATGCATGCAACAAGCTCCATTGACCTCAAGGTGCATGCTTGGATGTCTGATTCCCTGCATGAAAGATTGAAGAGTGGCCACGAGACTACTGTATCGCTCATAGTCAATTTTATAGGGGGCGCTCTGGTAGGACTTCCGCCATGCTCTATTCTACGTAGCAACTAACACGATCAGTGGGCAGGTGACCCAAGATCCGAGGAATGGACGCCTCTAGCACTGATTGACGTGGTCAATAGATATCCAGCTATGTGGCTGTCCGCCGAGCGTAGGGTAATGTCAAGACATCTTGGCCAGGATCTACGAGATGACAGTCAAAAATTCATGCACTACCTCCTCGACAAAGGAGAATTTGGGTTCCAGAAGAACTTGCAGAAGATTTATCCAGTCATCCGTGTCTTTCCGAAGCATCTCTTGACCACAGATAGTGCTGGGACGTAGATAGCCACCCCCCTGATCCTGGACAATCTAGTGCTGTGCAGGAATCTATGTGCGTTCTGGGCTATTCGACGAGTACCAGCAGACCCGAACGCACATGAATTACATGGATGAGAATGTCTCACTTCAACAAAGTTCAGAAGGCGCCTGTGGTATCATCAAGACTCTCACTGCCTTGAATGGCGAGAATCCATTTATGAGATCCTTTGCCCTGCCACAGGGCCAATTTTCTGCGTTAGTACTTTCCCATACAGAAATCTGGGGCAATTTTTGGAATGGAAAGACGGCAAGAGAGGAGCTTCAACAGGCCCCGGAACCAGAGTGTTTACAGACCTTCGAGGTGGTACTCAGCCATGGAAGCAGCGACGACAAAGCTGACATTAATGGCATCCCGACCGCTGGCAGACTAATGCAAGAGAAGGTCACACCAAATGTCAAGGTACAGGTCTTGCCTGGAGAGAATCACTGCTCCGACTATGACCATCCGCTCAGTGACGCACGGCTCACTCATTTTCAAAATATGGTCGAGGCTTTGTTCCCTCAAGATGACAACTCAATCAGTGAGCCAGAACCTCCAGATTATGCAGATTATCCCAAGATAATGGTGCGCAACTTCGTCGGTGCTCTGAAGGAGAAAACCCCGGATAAATTGGAAAAGGCCATCCGGGGCTTGACCGCAACGATGAAAGTCAATCAGGTTCGTTGTCCGGCGCAGATTTAGGAATGCGGCGCTAACTCAACAGGTAATCAATGCCAACGATTTTTTCCTGCTGGCACAGCAAGTCCATGCCCCTGCGGTCTCCATCATTCGTGTTTCAGGAAGAAAGAGTACTCTGCCCTCGATTCTTCTTCATGACGCGCACTCTGGTGTTTTCAACATTGGCTCGAACCCTGAGCCCACATCTGTTAAGGCAGAGGAAGCACTTCTGAAGCATATTTATGCACATCATGAGCAGACTGGACTTCCCCCAGTTTATGTATATGAAAAGACAGGTCATATCTGGGATGCTCAGATGGGTACTGACCCGTGCATCAGAGATCTGCTAGATTGTATATTCATTATCTCTCCGATTTGCACATAGGCAAGGTTACGTACAGCTTTCGTGGAAATTCAATGTCTGAATACTGACAGTATGAGGCTGATCTTGATTATGTGTCTAGCAGAAAGCTGGACGAGGCGCTGAATAATCGGGTGGACGGAAAGTTCTGATGAGCACTCGCTACAGGTCCGCTGACGGATCCAACGTCCTTGGACGACCAACACAATGCGCTATATGTTCCACGAGAGTATAGCACAAATCTGGCTCTTTCGAATTTCGAATCCTTGTGAAAACACGTCTAACTTTGTGGAGAAAAGTTTCCCAGATGTGGTTACTTGCAGGGCCACCCAGATGCGCCAAGTTCGCTGCCACATACTCTAACAACTATCCCCTGACGTGCCTTAGCGTCGATCCAGTCTCTGATGTGCCTAATCACGGGCCAGGTGGTCAAGCGCTTCCAGGTAACGGTAAGAGCTATCTACGTGGAGTCGTGGAGTTGTGAAAGATTAACAGAGGCCTGTGCGTGCGACGGCCATCCGATCAATCAGCAGCCGTGTGAGGCCGTGAGGCCATGGAACAACAAGGTCTTTAAGAGAGAATAACACCTTCTAAAGTATTAGATACTCTAATAGAACTTATACTTCAATTTTAATAACTATAGATATAGAGGACATCGCGAGCATCTAATCTTTTGCATGTCCACTCGACATCTCCTTTTTGGGTCTTTTCTCCCTAATACCAAATAAGTTTGAACTCATCCATGCCCAAGTGAAGTTGAACTACTCTGTCCAACTGTGATCTATTGGTAGGAAGCAGTGAATTTGGACATGAAAAAACGCCTAAGACGTTTGAAATCGAGTGCTTGCATGAACCCGCTAGCTCACACAAGACTTCCATCTCCCCAATATCTAAAACCGTAACCACGATCTCAGAATACCCAGAACCAATCAAGGATTAAAGCTCTAGACTTGATTACACAACAACATTTCTACCACGACTTCACCACTAAATCACGCGCACTTAATATCTCCACCACTCCTCAAACCTTGACAACCTCGCATGTCACCACCCAACGTAACGCCTCCCCACGCCATGACACCACACTCTCCGTTTCCTCATGGCCAGCAAACACGTGGGTACATTCACACCTTGGCAGCGTCTACCCCGCTTTTATCCAGCAACCATGACTTTAGCCGGTACGGGCTGGGCCGAGCCCAGTAGAAGCATTCGCTGAAGCGAGAAGCTAGTTGAATCCTACGAGGATTTATTCGGGCGTTTTGCAGAGAGATTGCCCCGCGATGGAGGGGTGCTTATCGCGATTTCTGATGCTCGCTCTCTGTGCTGTGCTGACCATAGGAACTGGTTGAACGAGAAACGACATGGTAAGTAGGTATCACGAGGCGCAAAGCTACATGCAGACCATGGAACTGTTCTTCCGTGCCAGGTATAGGATAGGATGGAAAAGTCACTGCAAGAGCTAGATGTGGAAGGAGGGGCAAGTGGAATGCATTCGGAAGTGGCGTTTCTCGCAACGAGTGAGAGACAGGAAAAGTCAAGCCTTCTCCCCAAGATCGACTAATGAGATACTACAAGGCTTCTCTACGGCAAATAACAAGCCTAGAAGGAGAGCTAACGGCACCTATGACAACTACCGAGCGAAGCGCGTCCTTGGTATCTAGAGCGTACAGCCAAGACTCGCGAAGGCGTTCTACTAGACTACATGCCATTGTCTGGACTCGGTTTGGGTCTACAGAACTCGTCCCGGGTTCTCATTGCAGTATGCAGACCCATACCCCCAAGGCCTGGGCAAACACCTTACATACCCAGTCTCCAAGCCATCCATGACCATTCCAACCATTCAGTAAGAAGCATAATGGCAAAAGCAACGCTCGTTCCAGAAGACTGGCATGGTGGCGCCCAGTAGGAAGATACTCGAGGGTCTGGGGACGTATAACCGATATGCATGATGGAATGTGTAGTTACTGCAGTCGAGCGATTTCGGTGCAAAGAAGCACGATGGTCAGGTCATGTCGTAGACGCACTACACTTGTGGAGAATAGGGCTGATCCGCGTACCGGGCATGAGATATAGGGGAGTGTACATAGGAGATGCGCCCCGCCTCCAAGAGCTCGCTCAGCTGGATAGCCTGCGCGTAGGTCCAGACTTGAATCCCCCTGGATAACTTAGCATACAGCACTGGAATTCCATCTGGATCCACCACCAGGAATTGACAAACCACCATGCTGAAAAAAGTCCTCTTCGCCGCCGCAGCCCTCCAGGCCCAAGCACTGGCTCAAAACTGTCCTTCCTTGACAGCAGCCTATCCCGCACCTTCACTAGCAAGCGGCTATGAAGCCAAACTCGTAGCGCAGAACCTAAACAAACCGCGCGGACTCATTTTCGACAATGCGAATAATCTGCTCGTCGTAGAGCGCGAGGTCGGTGTCACAGCATTCAAAGTCGAGACCTCAGGAACCTGCGTCACGCTCAGTGACAAAAGAACCGTCGTGGGCGATGCCACTGTACGTCTTCGACCCCCCATATATCTGTCTCCCTCCTAACTCTAACTCCCTTCAGCTAAACCACGGCATCGAGCTCTCCCCCGACTCCCGCACCCTCTACGCCTCAAACCCCTCCTCCGTCTACGCATACACCTACTCCCCCTCCACGCGCGCCACAACCGGTTCCCCCAAAACCCTCATCAAAGGCATGCACACCACGGGCCAAGTAACCCGCAGCCTCCTCCTCTCGCGGCACTCGCCCTCCAAACTCCTCGTCTCGCGCGGCTCAGACGAAAACATCGACCTCTCCACCGTCGACATCGGCACGGGCCAATCCCAGATCCGCATCTTCGACGCGTCCAAAACCGACGTCGAGTACACGGCCGGCACGACGCTGGCGTGGGGTCTCCGGAACGCGGTTGGTCTCGCTGAACACCCCGTCGACGGAGGCGTGTGGAGCGCAGAGAATAACGCAGACAACCTCGAGCGCGACGGCTTCCGCATCCACGAGAACAATCCCGCCGAGGAACTCAACTACCACGGCGTCCTCTCCTCCCCCTCCCAAAACGCCCTGCTCGGCGCAAACTACGGGTTCCCGCTGTGCTACGGGGTGTGGGATGCCAACGAGATTCCGGGGGCCGGGGAGCTGAGCGTGGGACAGCAGTTTGCGATTGCGGAGGCGAATGCGTCGCGGCAGGATGGGTTTTGTGCTGAGGCGAGGGTGGCGCCGAGACTGGTGTGGCAGCCGCATTCGAGTCCGATTGATGTCAAGTTTGATGCGGGGGGGGAGAATATGTATGTTAGTTTGAGGGGGAGTTGGTATGTTTTATTCTTCATCATCTCCTTTCACCCCCCCCCCCCCCCCCCCCCCCCCCCCCCCCTCAGTCCTCCAAGCTAACCCCCCTTTCCTCACCCACAGGAACCGCGCCTCCCCAGTCGGCTACTCCGTCTCGCTCGTCGCCTTCTCCCCCTCGACCTTCCAGCCCCTCGCGCCACCCTCCAGCACCTCCTCTCTAACCCCCATCTTCAGCAACAGCAACACGACCGCGTGCCCGGAGAACTGTTTCCGCCCCGCGGGCCTGGCCTGGGACCGCGACGGCAGGCTGTATGTGAGCAGCGATGCGACGGGCGAGATTTATGTTATTACGAAGAGTGGGGGACTGCCGGTGGATGGGGCGAGGAAGGGGGTTGGGAATTCGGCGCCGGGGGCGGTGGGGGTTAGTGTTGCGGGGGTTGTGCTTGCGGCGTTGGGGACGGTGGTTGTTGGGTTTTTGTGAGAGTTGGGTTTATGTGAGAGTTGGGTTTTTGTGAGAGTTGGGTTGTGGTGAGGGATAGGTTGAGTGGGAAATGGGCCATGTGAAGAAAGGGGCTTGAAATAGTCAAGTCGTAGAAAAAACCCGATGGTAGACTGCCAAGTTACTAAATGTGTCCAGAGACAGGTGTAGAAGATGATGACGAGTTATGACATTGACTTATGATACCAAGTAGAGATGCAAATATGCAAACAAGAAAACAATTAAGAGATTCGCTTCTGTCCATAAAAGGGGATTCGCACTGACCAGTGAGCAAACAGTGAATTAAGATGACGGCAGGAAGTAGGTAAGCGATCAAACTTCTAATGTGCAGTAGAGAAGTTGAAAATGGACAATAGGAAGTTCTAAATCTCCACCAATCGATTATTCTTTCCACCTAGTATAATAGATCAAGTTACGCGGACGTGAGTAGATTCTGAAGTTTAGACAAGTAAAATGGTATACCCACAATCAAAAACGCCCTTCAACAACACAACACAACCCAAGCTTCTCGATTACGCCACTCCAACGATCCGCTCGAATCCTCACTACCCCACCGCATTGATCTATAGCCCATCTTACTACCATCTTACCAAATCAAGCCTCGTCGTTCTCAAACACCCTTGGCTTCGCACAATCTTCCGCTCTTACTCAGAACAGTTCCTAGCCCTTTATGCACCTCGACCTGGAACCCTTCAAACGGCACTCTCTCGCCATCGATACTGATGTAGCCTTCCTTCTGGTTCTTCGGAATGATGCGGTATGCGCTTATTTTCTGGTAATCGACATGCTCCATGTCGAAGAAAGTGTGGTTTTCAATGGCAAGCATGGTTTTGATAGCAGTGTGCCTGGCAATGTCTCCTCTGATGCGGATGAGGTCGATACAACCATCAGCGGGCAGAGAGGCTGGGAAGAAGTTTGCATCGGGGGACATGTAGGCAATGTTTCCCGCGTAAAAGTTACCGAGGTTGTCGTGAGGAATGAGCTGCCACGAGGAAGGAAGAGAATCGTTGATTGTGCCATATTTGAGAGGTGGCAGGCCAGCATCTTCCGCCGGAATAGGTCGGTCATCGTTGCTTCGTGGTGGTTTTGAGAACTCGGCGCGATAGGCTTCTCTAACAGCAGCCTTTGTGTCATACTCTACTTTGACCGCAATGTCGGCTGGATAGACGCGTTTTCCAATGAGGCGAACCAAGAAACCCCAAGTGAACCGGGCACTTCCCATCCAGCGAAGGTGTTCGGTCGCAAGATCTGTTTCGGCAACAACGCCAACAGATTGAGAAAGGAAGGAAAGCGTGCGGCGATCGCCCTGGGTAACCGAGGCCAAATCCAAGGGTGTCCGGAATCCTTTGACAACGGCGAGAGCTGCCAAGCTTGGTTCATCGGTGCCGTTGAAATTGAGGCTCATGGCGTTTCCTGATCCGCACGGCATCTGTGCTACGGCAATCTTGGCCAGAGCTCTGGCAGCGTCCTGTCTCTTGCCCAATCCGTTCCACACTTCATGCGGGATGCCGTCTCCTGAACAGCACACTACTGCGTCAAACGCCTCAATGTCCATGTTCTGTGCTATCTCTACGCCGTGGCCCTGGTGCTGTGTCTTCTCAACATCGAGCTCACACCTCGCGGCAGCCAGGATGGGCGCGATGGATTTGTGGTACATTTTGAGGGCAGATCCCTGGCCACCAAAGGGGTTGATGAGCACCTTGAAGCGTTTCCGGCGTTGGGAGACTCCATACGCGCGATGCAGCAGTTTCTCAATCCAAGCTTCAGCCAGTCGGCTGTCGGGCTTATCCAGCGCGTAGCTTATGATTGCAGGGCGGACGGCTTTTTTGGACACGGCGTGGGCGTACTGGATGGTGACCTGGCCGTCTTCGGAGTGTTCGGCCCAGAGAATGTTGTAGAAGGGAATTGAGCGAGTGGCCTTGTTCTCTGGAGCGTGTAAGCGGCTGCTCGGCGTGGAGGACTATCTGCTCTTACTGCCAGCAAGAAACGGAGCGCAGCAGCCAGCGCCTTTGCTTTCCAGCAGGGCTTCATCTGTGGAACTGTGAGCCGGTGTTGCTGGTCGCAGAGAGGCCAGTCGTACCCAGAACTACGAGCGAGTCGGTCGCCAGCGTCAGCGAGGCATTTCTGCCCACGGCGAGCGTGTCTGGCACGTCGATAGGGCTGGTCATGTCGGCCGTCGCGTTGGCATGCTGCGGCGACGAAGGTGCAATGAGCGTCGGGTCTCTGAAAGGATCGTCGGCATGGACAGCGGCGGCCATGGTTATGGCGAGGAGATGAGTGTAGAGAACGTGGAGCGCATGCTGCAGCCCAGGTCAGGTCGGACGGAAGCCTAAGTACCAAGTAGGCAGTCGACACAGTAAGCTATTCTGGCGGCGCTCGACGGCAGACGGCAGCGGGTCCCTGGGGTTCCTGAGGCGGACGCTGCTGACAGACTAGGGTCTATGCTGAAGGCAAGCCGAGGCATCCGCTGCGCGACGCGACGCTGCACGCTGGGGCACCTTGTCACAATCATCACCAGTCGACACGCCCAAGCTGCTGTCACGTGTAAAGCTGCATACTTAATTATGCAATCCTAGTCATACGGTACTACTATTCGTTCGTCTATGGCCACTTTTGGTCCAACTGCCCGCATGCTCAGTCAATTCTCTTCTCTACCTCTACTGTCCATCTCTCCCTCATGCCACGCCAACCTTGTTCAATCCCTTCAATGATCCCAGGCTCAATGCTAGTCCTTGGGATCGACTCCGAATACGAACAAACCCAGTAATCGGACCATTGTCTCCTTCCTTTTCTATGCTCAAATTGGCTAGGGCATCCTCGCCTACGCAATATCAGTACGCGTCGTTATAATCGTTGCCTTCATCAACTTACCAAAAACGCTTCGTGCGTATAGGTTGGCTGACAGGAATTGACAGTCGCCCTTCATCGACGCTTCCGGCGTCAGACAGCTCATGTTGGTGCATGCCATGAGCTGTTTCAGGAACTCGCGCAGCGTCTTGGCCCTCGAGTTGATGTTGACCTTGTTCTCCCATTCAAACTCGGTCCACATGGTACGGAACTGCGTCTCGGTGCACTGCGCGGGCTTGATGTAGTCCATGATATCGACATGTACATCGTTGAGAATAACCACGTTCGAGTCAACTCCCTTTTCACTACAACATTGTCAGCATCTCCACACCATGTTTGAATATGTGCCTTACCCCTCGTATAGTATGTTACCGAAAATGACACCAGTATCAGTGGAAGAGACTGTTAATCGAGTCAGCTTAGAAGAATGATTCTTGTTGTCATCACTTGCCTTTGATGGTTGCTTGAATGTTGATAAAGTCGTGGGGGCCAACGTTCTGAGTGGATGGTCGTTCCACGACCTTGAGGTCACCAAGAGTCGCAAATTCAATCGTCAAGTTCTGGAGCGTCTCGGTTGTTTGGTTAACAAGGAGGACATCGAGCACAATGTCGAATTGGTGAACCTGAGTTGATAAGCACAAGGGACACTAACAAGGGATAGTGTTCTTACCTTCACGTATGCTTCAGCATATACCGAATCCGAGAAGCCAGTCAGTTGCACAACACGGCTCAACTTTGAGCTGAGGTCTTCGGTCGCGCTGTCGCCTCCAGTCGCCCTCTCCAGATCTTGTTCGATTTCGTCGCTACTGTCTGCGTCCTTCTTCTTGAGCTGTCGAATGTTGAAAGCGTCGTCAACGTTAACAGCCGACTTGAGCCTCTCCGAAGCTTCCTTTGCGGCTCTCTTCTTCTCTTCAGTTTGGACCATTGCCTTGAATGACTTTCGAGTGTCCTCCAAGAATACCGTCTGGAGCTCCTTTCTTTGCGCAAATTCTGACAGGGATCGGACGCAAGACATGATACGATCAACCGAATCCTCGTCGATGAAGGTCTTGACGAATTGCGATTGACCAACACGGATGATGGAGATCATGATAAGCATTGCCTCAGCACGAAGTGCGTTGGTACGGGCAACATCTTTCGATATTTCTGAATGACGCATGACGAGCTTCGTGAGGGTGCTGGAGAGAACGGTGGCCAGGTAGTAATCGCCGTCAAGTACAAGCTGTCGCAGGGGAGGCTTCTGTGAGTTCTTGACCGCTTCCAGCTTGGCCTTGGCAGCAGCTGAGGATGTGAGGGCACTTTCAGTAGCGTAAGTGCCATCTGCGAGCACCTTTCTTGATCCTGTTGGAGCCGCCTTTGCATGTCCATTGACCTGTTCTGTCTCCGTCTCTTTGCCCTCGGATGCATCGTCCAGCAGTCTCTGTTCCGAGGCCAATATGGGGATTTCTCCAAGTGAAGAGCGGATCCCCTTCCATGCATCCCGGATATCTTCTGCTTCTAGAGAAAACTCGCCAATGATCCAAAGCACTCCTCGGTAGACCTTTCCAGCGCGGACTTCTCCAAGAGTTGAGACCAAGCGCTCGATGATTGAGGGCCTCAAGTCAGGGAACCGTTCTACGACCTCCTTGACAAAAGAAATGACGTCGACAGCAGAGGCGTTGCTGCTGACATCGGAAATGAAGTCCATCAGGGATCCGACCACACTCGCAGCAACTTCGGGGAATTTGATGGCGGCGGAATGTATAGCAGAGATCAACAAAGACCTATATTCGGAGTTCTTCTCGTACTGCTCATCCACCGTCTTCATGAGTTCCTTCTTCAACAGTAGAACAACCTCCTCGACATTCCTGCTGGAGACCATCTCCATTGCAATGTTAAGGGACTTCTTGCGTACGTCAAGATCGGTGCTGGACAGGACGCGGAGAACTTCCATAGTCAAATCATCGAGAACGCCTTCATTCTTCTGCCGTAATTGGTCAACTCGTTCCAAGACAATGAGCTTGACATTGTTGTCTGGCTCCTTGATCGCCAACTCCACAAATTTTCCTGCAGCAGCTTTTACAGCCACAGGGTTATTTGTTAGTGTGGTCAGAGCATGCGCGGCTTCGTAAATGACGGTCGAGACTTGTGATTCGAGGAGGTCGAAGATGAGCCGGAGATATCGCGCCTTGTTCGATGGGTTGACAAGGGCGTCCTTGCGAATGAACTCGAGCTCTGAGAGCAGCAATAGCTCTTCGTGGTTGGGTATGGCATCGAAAACAGTGCTGAGGTATTCCAATGCCTTTTCGTGGCTGACGGAAACGAGTGCAGCGAAAGCGTTGCGCTTGCACGTTGGGTCGCTCTCGTCGTCCAGGAATGTCGTCAGCAGGTCGGGTGCATCTGGCATCAGCTCAGGAAGGTGAGTGAATATGGAGGCGATGGCAAAGGTTGCGTTCTTTCGGACATAGGCATGTCGGTGTGTCAAACACTGGCGGACGGGTTCTGCGTGGCCATTAGCAAGTGTCAGGAAGAAAACATCTGAAGAGCTTACGTAGTAATGGTTCTACAAGCTCTGCGTCCCGAAGCTTTGTTCTGTGATGTATTCGTCAACAATCCTACACATGCAGGGTTGAATGGTCTTACACGAAGCGCAATGTGTTTCCGCGGACGTATTCGTTGGGAGCCTGCAAGTCGAATCGAATCGCATTGCTGTGCCGTAGTCAGTAGCGAACCCAGCAATTCGCTCGGTCATGTCAACGTACCAGACCAATATCCACTCCTGGCGCAGCTTTCCCTGTGCGTCATGCTTGGGGCACACTTCGAAGAAAAAGTACATGAGCTTCTTCAGTGGCTTGGACTTGCTGGGCATGACAAAGCGGATAATGTGCATAAGCAGGCCGGCTTGGGGGTCGCCATTAAGCATTATGGAGAGGATCCTCTTCTGTGTAGATTGTCAGACGGCGGGTTCGAAGGCGGGGCAGCTGCCATTGCAGGGGCGCACCATGGTCTCGATCTTCTGCTCATCGCTGCCCTTCTCGAGAGCTTGCTTGAGCTCATTCTGGGACGGAACGTCGGCGGCATTGTCCTGGTGTACCTATCCCCTCAGTCAGCTCTGCGGAGCTCCCTACGGCCAGGTGGTCCGTACCAGGCTGTATGAATTCTCCAGGAAGGTCGCCATTTTAGCGGTGGAGCTTGTGAGTCTTGTTCCTAAGCAAGTCCTGTATGACAGCTACAGTGGCCGTGGCTCCCGTGGCGGCCGTCAGCCCTCAATTCCGATGCTCGCAGCACAAGTGGGATGCTACGTGGTGGATTGCGGATTCGGCGGCGAGAGGAGTGCGCCAGGGTGAGGCTGCAGCCCGAAGGAATGACGATGGAGGATGCGAATTGCCGTGGGCAGTGGCGGGAGTGTCGGGTCGGGGTTGGTGGTGCAGCGCTTCACTCGACGATGTTTACCGTCTAGGTGTCTGCTCGAGAAATGGTCCACATTTGCCAAGCCCCTCGCTAAACAGGGGTCTGCCGTTGAAGATCGTGAGAAGTGCCTTGACCAACCACCACCAACAACGCCACAACCACCATCATATCCCTAATTGCTGATTGTTTGCGGCTTGCAGCTAGCAGGTCGCCCTCGCTCATCAAAGATGACATCCGGATCGAGCGCAAACGAACCCTTCTACCTGAGATACTAGTATGTGCTATAGCACTCGCACGTGTTTGATAAAAGCTAACAGGCATAAAGCGCAGGTCATTCAGGCCGCTTCGGCCACGAGTTCTTGGGTGGGTAGACGCAGCAACAGCTTGATTATGGTGTGCTAATTCATGGCAGAGTTTGACTTCCGCGCTCTAGGAGATGGCCGCAGTGCATCGGCGCGCTATGCAAATAACTCCAACTACCGCAATGACTCCCTCATCCGCAAAGAGAGTAAGACACAACCTCTCACGTAGCAAGCTCGCTCTAACCATTTCCAGTGTGCGTAAGCGATGCTATAGTCAAAGAGATCAAGAGAATCGTCAAGGAAAGCGAGATTCTAAAGTATGTTTCAAGGTCGAGTGCTTAATGAACAAGTCTAGCTAAACAACTACACAGGGAGGACGATACCAAGTGGCCCCAGAGGAACAAGGACGGCCGTCAAGAGCTAGAGATTCGACTGGGCACTGAGCACATTTCATTCGAGGTAGGTATCCAAAATGGAAATTGGTGCGGCCGTGTTGACCAGGTCAGACTTCCAAACTCGGCTCCCTCCAAGAGGTGCAAGACTCTGCAGATCCAGAAGGCCTCCGTGTCTTCTACTACCTGGTCCAAGACCTCAAGGCACTCGTATTCTCATTAATCTCACTACACTTCAAGGCAAGTATTACACAAGACACGGCTACCGACATAGCTCACATTATTTTACAGATCAAGCCCATCTAAATTGCGAAGTGGCATTGGAAGAGATGGTTGAGCGAGAGCGATTCGTCGTCACTCCGGGTCTAGACCATCCAAAACATGGCGTCTGGAGTTTGCTGTGGGACTTGGGTATGAGGTGTGGTGCCTCCTTGCAGGCCTTGTGCTCCCATGAGGAGGCGAGAGGACCAAAACTCGGCAAAGTTGCTGGAACGAGGGCTCATGCATCACGAAGAGCCGATGATATGGGCATCACCAAACAGAATTTGGGCCAAGTAAGTAGAATGTAAACCAGGGTCCTCGTGCATGGCCCATTCCACCATTGCATGCCATCTGCCACAGTCGGAACAAAGTGCGGCGGCCTCGCGTCGCCTCAGGCAGCTGGGCTGGGCCTTGTCAACCCACGTGAGGCTAGCGTGCTTCCTTCCCCGCGAACGCTTTCAGTCGTTTCCAGCCCAGCCCTCGATGCAGACCAGACCCACTACCTCCGAGTCCCAGCTCATCATGCACACGACGCCCACCCCCATCGCCACGCCTCTGCACCCCTAAGCATCTTTATTCACTGCACTCCCGCCGCTCCGCTCCACCCCGCCCGGTCCCATGTGTAATCAATTCCCTCGTCCCCAGTGATTCCCCCCATCCCACCCCACGGACGATGCCGACGCCCGATGATGCGATGGTCTCGCCAGTGGAGCACGAGAGCATCGCTGGCCGTTCCACCTGCCCACCAGAGGACGCGCGCATCCTCCCATCGGGCCTCGACATGAATGCTGCGCGCTCGGAGACGGCTGCTGCCACTGGCGAGTCGGCGCCCCAAGTGCCCATGCAACAGCCCACTCCGCCGCCGCACGACGAGCCCGGTGTCGCTCCATCGCCCGCAGAGCCACACCGCAAGCCCGCCAGCCCAGATGACATCGAATCGCCCAGCAGAGACATTCCCACGCCCATGACTGCGACCGACGACGGCGCAGACGAGCAGCGCACCGCCCAGGCCTCACCGCTCTCGGCGACCATACCGCCGGCGCCCATCGCATCACTTCCCAGTCATCTAGCATCGCCATTTCCCGTACATAGGGTCCGTAACGCCGCCTCTGATACATAGCCCCGAACCCTACTGACGGATTGCGCAGTTTCTCCCAAACTCGTCGTCGTCGCTCCTCCGGCCGGGGAGTCGCTTCAGAGGCAGCCAGACGTCCGACCGCCAGCAGTACGAAGTCGAGGTCGAGGTAAAACATGTCGACATGCGCGAGTCGTTCATGTGTGGATACCTGCGCATCAAAGGTGCGCGCAGTGCAGCACGGGCAATGGACTCCCAGTCGCTAACCCATCAGCAGGCTTAACCGAAGATCACCCAAGCCTCACTACATACTTTGAGGGCGAAATAATTGGAAGTAAATATACCTTCATCACTCAGCATCCGGAATGGGGCTCCAACGAAAAGGTCGATCGACAGCATTGGGCCCGTTTCCCTGCATACAAGCCCCTTTCCAAATACTCCTCGAGGCCAGAAATGGTCTCAAAGGATTGGATGCAGAAAGAACACTTATTCATGCGCTGGAAAGAATATTTCCTGGTACCCGACCACCGAGTGCGCACCATCAGCGGTGCCAGCTTTGAAGGCTTCTATTACATCTGCTTCAACCAAGTGACGGGCGGCATTGAGGGTATCTACTTCCATGCGAAGAGCGAGAAGTGAGTTTCCTACCCCGGGCGACATTGCGCAGGGCTAACACTGCATCCAGGTTCCAGAAATTGCAATTAGAGCATGTTGTCGACTATGGGTGTCAGGGCGCAATTGAATTCCGGTGATGATGATAAACGACTGTATTGGCATTTGGAAAGGCTTAGCATTTGGGCGCAAATTGGGTGTTGTCTTCCTGTAACCTACTTTCATTCCCACGGTCTTTATGCAGCGTGCGACAAGGCCGTCGGATTTTCTGTAATGTCTAGAAGTAATTGAGACATTCAGCTGCTTGTGCTACGTACGTCATGTTTGAGAATCTGGTAATGTCGTACAGTGGTGGGCCTGGTGGATCGCCTCGCCAACGAATCCCCAGAAACCCGTGAGCTAGTGGAAAAGCTTGACTCCACATGCACAACTCGAGCACGCCTCGTTCGTGATACTCGACCGATCGAGTCTCGGCTCCCACCTTCAACGTCCACAATAATATCTCTTCCGCAAATTGCGCTCAAATCTATCATGCCCGGAGAACCAGCGAAGCGCACACGGCGCGAAGAGTACAAAAAGTCTCTTCTGACTGACGAGCCAAATGCCGCTCTCCCAAAGAAGAAATTCTATCGGCAACGAGCACACGCCAACCCATTCTCAGATCACTCTCTCACATAGTACTGTAGTTCCAGTGTTATATAAAGGCAGTCCTAACACTTTTCAGTCCCAAAAGCCCCGCAGACATGGATTGGGCGACATTATATCCAGCATATGCTGTGAAGAGCCAGGAAGCAGAGATGACTAAGACTGAAACAGAGTCACATGATGCGAGTGAGGGAGAGCAGCGGACTATCACACCCATATCCAAGAATGTAGAGATTGCAGATATAGGCTGTGGCTTCGGAGGCCTGCTATTTGCGCTCGCACCCAAGTTCCCAGACACCTTGATCCTAGGTACGTCATCCACCTCCAGCAACCACTCAACCGGCGACCCCAAGTATTCCAGCATTGCTCCGAAATCACTAACAACTACCAGGCATGGAGATCCGGACCTCAGTCACAGAGTACGTTCAAGAAAAAGTGCGTGCACTCCGCGTCCAAAACAGCGAAACCTCAGCCTACCAAAACGTATCCTGCATCCGCGCCAACACGATGAAATTCCTCCCCAACTTCTTCGCCAAATCCCAGCTCTCCAAAGTGTTCCTCTGCTTCCCAGACCCCCACTTCAAGCAGCGCAAGCACAAGGCGCGCATCGTGTCCTACACCCTCAACTCCGAGTACGCATACGTACTACGCCCGGGTGGGGTCGTGTATACGATTACCGATGTGCAGGACCTGCATGAGTGGATGAAGGGGCATTTTGAAAAGCATCCGAGTTTTGAGCGGGTGGAGAGGGAGTTTGAAGAGGGGGTTGGGGAGGAGGGAGAGGGCATGGATGAGTGTGTGAGGGCGATGAGGAGTGAGACGGAGGAGGGGAAGAAGGTGGAGAGGAATAAGGGGTTGAAGTTTGTGGCGTGCTTTAGGAGGATAGATGATCCGGCGTGGCCTTGAGAGGGGTTGAGGTGGGTGGTGGGATGAAAGAGATGAGAATGAGAGGCTACTGACAGGGGAAGAGAAATGGTTGGGTCTCTTTAGATGCTCACAGGGGCCATAGGGCAGGATCGTGATCAAAACAAGGGGCAGTATTTGGGCCACTTGAATGTGATAAGAAATCAAAGATACCACAGCATATCAGTTGAACGTAGCTGTTTAAGAGTCAAATCGGCATTCTTGATCCGTTCTATATGTCTTGTCTAAACGCTCAAACATCCCAATCTCCAACCAACACTTCTAATCATCGTATCTATCCTCTCTCTTCATATCTTCTAGTCCCCCCATCCCACCCCTCACAACTTCGGAAACCTCACCCTCAAAAACTGATTCGGCCACGCCACATCCACGCCCAACTGCCACGCGACGCGCAACACCCACTCGGGCTCGCGCATAAACTGCCTCGCAACAAGCACAACATCAGCCTGCGGCTCCTTGCCCCCCGTCGCATCCGTCGCCTTAACAGCAGCCTGCGCCTCCTTTGCAATCTCCACGTCCCCATTCCCCGTAATCGCCGCGCCCCCCTCCTCGACAATATCGCGCGCCTGCTCCGCCTCGGTAATGAGTCCCACGGCGCCAATCAGCAGGCTCAGACCCTCCTTCTTCAGAGCGCTCCGGATCCGCGCCGCGATGCGCGTCTGGTAGTCCTTGGAGTCGAACATGTTGATGCGCTGTGCGCGGTGGTTGCCCCCGCTGCTCACGTCGAGCAGGTCCACGCCCAAGCCTGGCAGCAGTTTGGCGAGCCGGATGCTGCTCTCGACGTCCCAGGTGCCGTGCGCGCGGCCAATGTCCGTGTCTTCGAGCCACTCGGTCGACGAGATGCGCAGGTACAAGGGCATGGAGTCTGGGATCACGGCGCGGACGGCCTGGATGATTTCGACGAGGAGGCGGGTCCGGTTCTCGAAGGTGCCGCCGTACTTGTCGGTGCGCTGGTTGGTCACGGGAGACAGGAATTGGTGGATCAGGTAGCCGTGGGCGCCGTGGATTTCAATCACGTCGACGCCGGCTTTGACTGCGCGCTGGGCTGCGCGCGCCCAGTCCTGGACTAACTCGCCGACTTCCTTCTCGCTCAGGGCTCGGGGAGGCCAGTAGCCTCCGCTCTCGTCGCTCAGCTTCTTGCCGTCCCAGGTCCAGTCCTCGCCACCCATGGGTCCTACGACGTTTTGCGGCCAGCCTCCGGCGTCGATGTCAGCCCTGACGCTGACTTTGCGCTTCCCGCCTTGCGTCTTCTGCTCGCCTGCGATCCAAGGTGCGCATGTGCTGCTCTTGTGGCCTGCGTGGCCGAGTTGGATTCCACTGAGGCTTCCCTGGCTCTTGATGAAGTCGCTGACTCGCCTCAAAGCAGGGATCTGGGCATCTGACCAGAGACCTGGGCAATTGGGAGAGATGCGACCGTTGGCTTGGACGCCGGTTGCTTCAACGAAGACGAGTCCTGCGCCTTTGAGAGCATAGTGGCCAAGCGTGGCAATGTGGTAGTCTGTCAGGGCACCAGTTGCAGGACCTTCAGAAGCGGTGCTGTATTGACACATTGGCGCGACCAGAATCCGGTTGCGGAGAGTAGTTCCTCGGATGGTAAGAGGAGTGAACAATGTAGGAGTGCCATTGGCAGATTGGCTAGACGGGGTAGGGGCTCCTGGGGTATTCAGATGTGCAGGTGTGAAGTAGTCAATACCTGCGACTCCGCGATTGAGATCCTGTGGTGCCATTTTTGCTGATGATGCTCGGGAGGTGACGATGTCGCTTGAGGCTTGGAGGTGAGGAAGAGACAGCAATCGCGGTGAGCGAACAAAGTGAAAGACAAGCTGGACCAATTTTGTAGCTCTGAAGGTATCGACCTGAGGTCTACAATGATTTTTAAATGTCCTGGACGGTGTAGCACGCGATAGGCTTGATTTGTAAGTAGTTGCCAATTCCCGTTTTATTGCCGAGGTATCTTTTCAGGAAATCGTTCGATTGACCAATTGCTCTTCACGTATCTTCCCTATCTTCATTTTTCTTCGTGAGAAATATTTGACGCTCAAGCATTGATTCGCCGCTACGCAGGCGAAACTTATCGTGGTGGATATGCTGACAATTATGTGCATCTTACAAATTTGATAGAGACCCGAGAGTTGTCCAAGAAGAGCGTCGTGGCCTTATCTTCGGGAAAGTTTCTGATTCTGATTTTCTTCGGGAAATAATTCAGTTTCTGAATTTGCCGAACCGGTTCCTGATGTATCGTTATGGTTGCGCTTGAGCGCGTCGCCATGTGACTTGATGTGAGTCTGTGACGTCACGGTATTATGTATAACCATAAATGATGGCTCCAAATCTCACAAAGACCTCAATGTTACTTACAAAGTCATCTCAAATTCAATTCATATTCCACATTCATATTTCAATATGACCGACAACACCAACGCAAACCAGCCCGGTCTCGTCGCCGGCCACGTCCAATATGCAAAGGGCGCCGCCGAAGTACGTAACCCTTAGTAAAACACGAGCAAGCACTTTTTGCATCTCGCCTCGACTTACTCACACAAGCACAGGAAACTATTGGCAACGTCACCGGTAACCATGCGTGGAAGTCATCGGGCGTGCAAGACAAGACGCAGGCAGTGGATGCGATGAAGGTGGCGTCGGAGAACAGAGACTCGAGCAGAGGATTTGGGAGCGTGGAAGAGAAGGCAGGTAGTCTGGTGGGGTGCGAGGGGATGCAGAAAGAGGGGGCGGAGAGCAAGAAGCAGTAAATGTGAAGAAGCAGAATAAGGGATGCTGTAGGAATAGGGTATACGAATGCGAGAATTGAATGACTTAAGAAGCGAGATCCTTTGATAGACCCCATTTGTCTTCAGTAAAATTATAGTTTAAACTTGGAACCTTGAAAACTAGACAATGGAAGTCTCGTGCCTGATCCAGGCCAGGTGAAGGTGCGAGAGGGATGAATGGACCCTGCGTCCGAGCACGGTCCTCCGGTTTTCCTGAGCTTCAATGAGCTACAAGCTCGGTGACAACTATCAGAACACAACACTCTCGACAATTCACTGCCCCAGCCTGCACGTTGCACGGGAAATTTCGCGTCGTCGTCAAAATGGCGCCGCCTTCTCGTGCCCGTCCGCTGGCCAAGTCCATGTTCTCGCCAGCCTTCTCCAAGCTCAAAACTTCAGTCTATATTGACAACCCCCGCCCAGGTGCCGCCATCCTACCGCAGCATTTTGTTCGCACAATATCTTGGAACGCGTCAGGCACCTTCGTCGCGACTGGCGCTGCCGACCGGACGTTGCGCATCTGGAATCCGGAGAGGACCAATGTCAAAAACTCAACGGAGCTGCGCACCCAAGGCGTCTGGTCCCTCGAACGCGTTGCGTTCCACCCAATCAACGAAAATGAGCTTGCTAGCTGCGGTACAGACGGCATGGTCCGCTTCTGGGACATACGATCTAACAAGAACAGCGTGGGCGAGGTCAAGGTTGGCGAGCAGCCCTTCACCCTGGCCTGGACACCCGATGGGACGGAAATCGTTGCAGGGCGAAAGGTAAGCTTGGAAGGGCTACATTCTATGCGCAACATACTGACAGTCCCAGGATAACCTCTTGGTATCCATTGACCGAGCAACAAACCGTATCCTCGCCGAGCATCGCCAACCCATCCAGACCAACCAATGCGTCTTCGACTGGGCTGGCAACCATCTTTTCATGACTGGCGGCGACGGCAGCGTCAAGATCCAGCGCTATCCTTCCTTCGAGCACGCATTCACCCTCAATGCCCATACGTCCGCGTGCTATGCACTTTCCTTGTCGCCAAGCGGAGAATTCCTCGCAGCCGGTGGTGGAGACGCGCTGGTCTCGTTGTGGGACACACAGGAGTGGATCTGCGTGCGCACTCTTGAGCTTACGCCAGGACTTGTCAAGACGGTCGACTTTTCCTTTGACGGGAGCTTCATCACCGCTGGCTCTGACGACAAGGAAGAAAAGAAGATACGGATCGCTCACGTCGAGACTGGAGAAATCGTCCACACCATCGATGTCGCTACTCCAGCTGCGCAGGTTGCATGGCACCCATGCCGATATGTTTTGGCATACTCGGCGGATCAGCAGGGGCTCAAGATCGTTGGAGGTATGGGTTGAGGTATTCTTTTGTTCGGGATTTGGGCATGGAATGGCGTTTTGTACTGTCTTCGGATTCACGATACCCCTCCGCTTTCGATTCAACACAAAAATCTTAGAGTTGAACTCTCTCTCGATCAAGTTGCTCGTGACGACGTAATGCCAAAAAGTGCTTCCGCGCTGGGTTCCGCGATGGATTCCGCGGCATATGACGCGATAGCTTCGGCATAGCAAAGCACCGATGTCGATATATCTCCGTCACTACGGTCTTCCCACTATCAGATGCTTTTTAACGAGTTAATCCACTGCAAATCTCACAATGGATGTACAAGCACCTCTTAATCCAAGCGACCTATTCTCCGCCAAAGGATTGGTTGTGGTTATCACTGGCGGGGGTAGTGGTACGTTACTCGAGCGTCAAGCTACCCCTCCATTCAGAGAGCTCTCAAAGCTCATGACTCCCCTCAAGACAAGAGCTTACAAACGCAGGCATTGGTCTCGCAATCGCTTCAGCATTGTATCAAAACGGAGCATCAAAGATTTATATCCTCGGTCGGCGCCTCAATGTCCTCCAAGATGCCATCAAAACTCTCCAGTCGTCACCTTCAGCGCCACCGAACTCCAGCTCCGTCCTGAGTGCCATATCCTGTGACGTGACAGATCTCGACTCGGTCAAAGCAGCCGTTCTCCAAATCGAAAAGGAGTCCGTCTACGTCGACGTACTCATCAACAATGCCGGCGTCCTCGGCCCCAAGAACGGCCGGGAAATCTACCAAGTGGACACCATCGACCAGCTGCGTGACACCATGCTCACAGGCTGGGATGGCTGGAAAGACGCCTTCGCCATCAACACGCAGTCCGTCATTGGCGTCTCAGCCTCCTTCCTCCCCCTCCTCGAAGCAGCAAACACCCGCCGCGGCTGGGCCACAGGCCGCGTCAACGGCGAAGGCAACCCCCGCGCCCGCGACCCATCCCAGCTCGCACAGATCGGCGCAGACCCCGACGACGACCGCCTCGCGCACATCATCACCGTCGCCAGCGTAGCATCCTTCATGCGCTGGGTCTCGGCAGGCCTCGCATACAACGCGTCCAAAGCCGCCGCCGCGCACCTCGGCAAGATGATGAGCACGTTCCTCGCCGAGTGGGGGATCCGCAGCAACATTGTGTGTCCCGGCCCGTATCCCAGCGACATGACGGTGGGCATCAAGCCCGTGTATGGGACTGGCCAGGTGCCGCAGGGTAGGATGGGCGGCGTGAATGATATCGCGGGGTTGGTGTTGTTTTTGGTGGGGAAGGGCGGGGCGTATGTTAATGGGAGCACGCAGATTACTGATGGGGGGAGGTTGGGGGTTTTTCCGGCGACGTATTGAGGGAGTTGGTTGGGTGGTTGGGTGGAGTGTTGGGTGGAGTGTTGGGTGGTTGGTTGGGGGGAAGGGGAGGAGAGGAGAGGGTGTTTGAGTGGCCAGAAGAAATGGACTGGTTTTATGATAGATTACATGGTAGAAAGAGGATTTTTCATCTCGTCTCTTTTGATAAAATAGTACTCCAGTACCGGGAATAGGGTGTCCAAAGGCTATCACTCACAACCCTTTGTTACCACACTGCCAAATCTGAGAACTTACTTACCCAGCTGTAAATCTACCGCCTCTTTACTAGGACATCTGCCCGTTACTTAAGTACCCAGCAGACCATATAGAAGAAGAAAAATCTGCCGAGATAGCGATAGGACTAGCTCTCAGCAGCTTAGGAGGAACGTGAAGAAAGTCTGGCGAAGTTGTTGGGTTTCTGATAGGTGTGGTGTTGGTGTAGTGTTAGTAGAGGTTAGGAGAGGGATGGTGGTGGTGTTAGGGGTGTATATGTGTGTGTTGGGGGCTGGAAAGGGATAGTGGAGAGGAGTCCTGAGGGGATTAGTGTTCTGTGGCGGGGGTTGGGGATAGGGGAGGAGGGAGGGGGTAGACGGGGGTGTGGGTTGTGTGGCTTTGTTTCTGGGTATGCTCCTGGGTATATTCTTAGGTATGTTCTTAGGTATGTTCTTGGGTATATTCCTGGTTCTGCTCCTGGATCTGTTTTTGCTTCTGTTCCTACCTCTCCTGGTAGCCTAACAGGTAATTTATCGAACGGAAAACTCCTGCGAACAGGCTATTACGCCTGACAGGGTGAAGAAAGTAAGAGATGTCAAAGATATAAGGGACTCTTGATTCCCGGCAGTACTGTACGACATCCAATACGGTCAAGCTCGCAAACTATTTCTATCCCAAGCTAGAGTCTTATTAAAATCTACATATCGTAGTGCTAAATAGAGCGGACTACAGCAGGCCTTCTATATAACTTAAGCACAGGCTGCAGTGAGCGAGAAATCGTCTACGTAAATAACATTTGTGTTAGGATATCCCTTGGACGTCACAACGAGCTTGAATTCGTGGCTTGCAGCTGGTGTGAGCGTCACAGGGGCCGACGTGCTAATCTGCTTCCACGCGTTGACATCGGCCCTCACGGGGGTGAACGTCACGGCCGAAACACCATCAATGTACAATTGAATGGTGAAGACGTTGGTCGTGGTCCCTGTTGGGATATTGGCCAATACCCTGACCCAAGCGCTGAGGCTGACTTTCGTTGCGCCTGACGGGATGTTCGTGAGCGTCTGGGTATAGTACAAATTGCCGACGTTATTGCTGGTGCCCGTCCTGCCGAGCAGTAAGCGGGTGTTGGCGCCCGTGCGGCCAGTGGTGCTGTAGACTCCACTTGAGGTAGACCAGGTGTTGTCTTCGGTCTCGACCCAGCTGGCGGCGGAATTGGATCCCGTGCCAGAAGTCTCGAGGCCGGGGTTTGTAAGGTAGTTGGTTAGAGGGTTGACATTGCAGGACGGTGAGGGCGTGGAACTCGATACTGTGGATGAAGCTCTTGTAGATGAGGCTAGAGAGGATGAGCTTGTTGCCAAAGCGGCGCTTGAAGATGGTGCGGTGGAGAGTGTCGTCGGCACGGCGGAGGACAGACTTGAAGAGGCGGCCGAGGAGCTTGAGGTCACTGCCAAAGTGCTTGAAGATGAGATGACGGATGACTGAGCTGCGGTCGAGGAGCTTGGTGCTGAGCTCGAGGATACGATACTGGAGGAGGCAGAGGATATCACGCTGGAGGATGATATCATACTGGAGGATGATACCACACTAGATGATGCCGATGATACCATGCTAGAGGAGGCCGAAGACTCTACGCTGGAGGAGACCGATGACACTACGCTCGAGGATGACACCATACTGGAAGATGGCACTGCACTGGAGGATGCCACACTAGAGGAAGCTGAGGGTTCTACGCTAGAAGACGCCGATGGTATCACGTTGGAGGAGGACGATATCACACTAGAGGAGGCCGAGGCGTCTACGCTGGACGATGATACCACACTAGACGATGATACCACGCTGGACGACGCTGATGGCACTGCACTGGAGGAGACCGAGGGTTCGACGCTTGAGGAGACCGACGATACCACACTGGAGGATGACACCACGCTAGAGGAGGCCGAGGGCTCTACGCTGGAGGAGGCTGATGAGACCACGCTCGAGGATGCCGATGGTTCTACGCTAGAGGAGGACGATACCACGCTGGAGGAGGCAGAGGGTTCTACGCTGGACGATGATACCCCGCTGGACGAAGCTGATGGTACCACACTAGAATATGACACCGCACTAGAGGAGGCCGAGGACACTACACTAGATGAAGCTGAGGGTCCTACACTAGAAGAAGCCGATGATACCACACTGGAGGACGGAGAGGGTTCTGCACTGGAGGAAGCCGAGGAAGCCACACTGGAAGAGGATGATACCGCACTGGAAGAGGCCGAGGGTTCTAAGCTGGGAGAGGCTGAGGATACTATGCTGGATGACGACACCACACTAGAAGAGGCCGAGGGTTCAACGCTGGAGGAAGCCGATGATACTACGCTAGAGGATGCAGATGGCTCTACGCTGGACGAGGCTGATGATACTACGCTGGACGAGGCTGATGATACTACGCTGGACGAGGCTGATGATACTACGCTGGACGAAGCTGATGGTACCACGCTAGAGGACGCTGAGGGTTCTACGCTGGACGAGGCTGATGATACCACGCTGGATGAAGCGATAGTGCTAGATGGAGCCACACTGCTTGAAGATTCGACATTGCTGGACGAAGCGACGCTGCTGGAAGAAGCGACACTGCTGGAAGAAGCGACACTGCTGGAAGAAGCGACACTGCTGGACGAAGCGACACTGCTGGATGAAGCGACACTGCTGGAAGAAGCGATCGCGCTAGACGAAGCGACACTACTAGAAGAAACGACGCTGCTTGAAGAGACGACGCTGCTCGAAGGGACGGTGCTGCTTGAAGAGATGACGCTGCTTGACAAGATGACGCTACTCGACGAAACAATGCTGCTAGACGAGACAACGCTGCTGGAGGGGACAATACTGCTCGATGATATAACACTAGACGAGACGGCAGTGCTGGATACCACGATACTGCTGGACGAGATGACGCTGCTAGACGAGATGACGCTGCTAGACGAGATGACGCTGCTAGACGAGATAACGCTGCTAGACGAGACAGCACTGCTGGACGAGATGACGCTGCTGGCGGAGGCAATGCTGCTAGACGAAACCGAGCTGCTTGAAGGGATGACACTGCTTAGCAGGGAAGAGGAGCTCGCTACTGATGAGGCTGCTGAAGTGATAGTTTGGCTCGAAGCCACTGACGAGCTCACTACAGATGCGATTGTAGATGACGAAGCTGATGATATGACCGAAGATGAGATCGAAGGCGAGGCGACGTTGGATGAGGAGGCGGAAGAGCTGACCAAGGTTGAAGACGAGAATGTCGATGAGGCTGAGCTGGACGCCTGAATAGAAGACGAGGACAATGATGAGATAGTCGAGCTCGAGATCAACGATGAGGAGCTTGCCACTGTTGACGAGACAACGGACGAAGAGACTCCAGTAGACGAGATGACCGTAGAAGAAGCTCGAGACGACGAAACCGCAGTAGAAGAAATTCCGGACGACGATCCTACCGAGGACGCAGACGATATCCTCGATGAAGATGCAGACGACAGCCTCGTCGAAGACTGAACACTGCACGTTCCGAATCCAGGCTGACAGCCAGCTCCACAGTAAGCATCGACGCTCCCACAGTACCCATACTGAGAGCAGCAGTTTCCAAAGCTAGATCCGATACAGGTCTGGCCACCTGTCGCACCTTGAATGTTTCCACACCGGGCATTCGTAGAGACCTTTTGAGTGGCGGAAGCCGCTGCTGCTGAGGAGGATCGAGTGCTGGAAGACCGAATGCTGGCTGAGGAAGACCGAATGCTGCTTGAGGACCGCGCAGTTGACGAAGCCCGAGTACTCGTCCGGAAAGTCGACGACTGTAACAAGGACGACGAGGGGCTAGTGCATGTTCCAAAGACGGAGTTGCAGCCAGTGCCGCAATATGCACTACTTGAACCGCAGTAGTTGTATTGCGAGCAGCAATCGCCATAGACGCTCCCTTTACAAGTATACCCCTTGGTACCACCGCAAGTTCCGTCGGTAGATATGGAGTTTCCTGCAGAAACCGTGGTACAGGTGCCCCAGCCCGACTGGCAGCCTGCACCGCAGTACGCAGTTGAGCTACCGCAATAACCGTATCTGCGGTGGTGAGTGAAAAGTCGAGGGTGAAGTGGAGAGCTACTTACTGCGAGCAGCAGTTTCCAAACGTACTACCTAGACAAGTTGTGCCGCCGCTGAGTGAGCCACACTGTCCAGTCGAGCTGATTGTGAGAGCAGAGACAGATGTCAGGGCCGTCACGGCCCAGAGGAGGAGTTTGTGCATGTTGCTCTGGTACACGAGATGATTAATACATTAAATAATTGTTGCGATAGTTAACGAGTGTGAATATGCTGGCCTGAAAGAGTGAAGGCACAGAATACTTGGTAGGAGAAGAGACGCAAAGGAAACGCGCGAGGAACCAGACTGTCTCGCTGGCAGACTTTGAATAATCTCGGCCACATCAAGGCAGAGACCAATGCTCCACGCCATCCAGGCCAGACGTGGTGGCCAGCCACAGGGCCCTGTGCCATATGCGCTCCTGTGTTAGCGCCAAGATGAGGCTGTCACCCGCATCACCATCACAAAATCTAGCTAGCCACCGAGAAACAAGCAAACCATAGTCTCTACAACGGAAATTAACGTAGCCCGGCTGATCTTCAGCTAGTCGAAAAGGGAGCTCATTTGGGCGATAATCGCATGGCTAAGGGCGCGCATTGTTAGCCACGGGCGCCATCACCCCTGAGCTAAGTGAAGCTTGATAGAACTAAGCCATCGATGCCCAAGAGCTGGATCTAGATTGATTCACGCGGCAACGTTTTTCAGCTCGGGCAATAATGCCACTTTGTTCGATAATATCGAGATCCTAGAATGGGAAATTTCGTGTGATGGGGCTTGCGGCTGATAAGAATCGGCTTTCTAGCACACGCAGCAGTTGGCGATATAATTAGCGTTGATATATTGGGATTCTGATAACGACAACACATTAAAGTCGAGAAGACGCACTTTGTGGCTCTGAACCTGCTCGACGTGGCAGACACAGTAATGTTCTCATGCAGGCTTGTGGATGTGGTGAGTTCAAGGCTCCATGGCCGGGATTAGGAACCGCGCCCGTGTCATTACTGATTATGTATAACTACCTACTCAAGTACAGTAGAAGAGCTCGTGTATATATGGTCATGCCCGATCTAACAGACATCTCGGTAAATCCGTGTCACATATCCGTTCATTACTCTCAAAATCTCATACAGAAGGCCGCGAGAACTCCCAGGCCTAAGATTGGTGCTGATACGACCCATTTGCTCGCTCCAGCTTGCATATTTTCGAATGGACTACCGTTGCCATTGTATGGGCGCTCTGTTGCTTGCGCGGGTCCAGTCGAGGTTGACGGCAAAGAGAGCGTTGGACTAGTATTGCCGGGGGTGGGACTAGGTCGAGACAGGAGCGGGCTTGAACTCGTCTTCCCTTCCAAAGTGGTCGTAATAATGTCGCCAGTACTTATTCCCGTTGGGCCCATGACGATGGGTATGATGACTTGAAGGGTGTTTCCATTGTCATCGGTCGTGGTCTTGGTCATGGTTGTTCGAACGGTGCTGGTGAGATCCTCATCATCGTCACTAGTATTGGTCGTCTGTGGATTGGAAGGCTTGGTCTTTGTTTTGGACGAAACAACGACGCTTGTCTGTAAGGGTTCATCATCTGTGTCGGACGCGGCCGCATACGCGCTATCGACCACGTCTTCGGGGATAGCACAATCAATAGCAGCGCAGTAGAGCTGCAATGGACCTAGGACTAGTTCAAGAGCCCAATCGTCGGCGTTGCATTTGGATACGGCACATGAGACGGCGTCTGGCAAGAATGACGCGCTGCTTTGCGAGGTTTTGCAGATGCCTGGTCACGTCAGATAGCTGTATACGAGGATTTGTTGCGACTTACACTTTCTCGAACTGCAGCCATCTTGGGTGTCGGCAAGGCAGTTTTGCCAGCAGCTGGGGAGTCCAGCGACCCACCAATCTCGATGCGCGGCCACTCCCAACACGCAGAGCTGCGCGAGGAACAACCGCTGCGCAGCCGACGACAGCATTGCAAGACAAGAACGCGACGACGTGGACGATGGTGGAGAGGCGACGGAGCTTCAGCCTGGGAGGCTTTGAGCGGAGCTGAGCCAGCTATGCCAGCCACCGGTGCATGATGGCCACCTGCATGCAATACGGTGCGCAGCAATTCAGTGGGCCAACCAGGTCGTGGATGCAGGTGTGCCTACATCATTGACCATTTCGCTTGTGTTTCAGGTTGGCCAGCCTGGCCGGTGGAAGACGTTTCTGCCCGAAATCGATTGGCCAAGAACGTTCGGACGCGTCTGATGACAGAGGGACGAGGTAATCATGTGAGTCCGCGTTGTGGTAGACACATAAGGACTTAGATAGCAGGTATGTTCTGGTCCAACGTCACAGCTGGCAGATGAAGGGTAATAATCAAGGCCCTGTTGCTTTCCAAGTCGAAGGGAGATTCATGGCTTTACACAGATGCGCTTGGTCAAAAATACTAGAATACATTTCTGCTGGAGTCATGATTGTTCCCAAGTAGTTCTATAGTACCCAAGTCCTTACGTTGGTCTTGTTCGAGTTAGATTCCCCGCCCGCCCTCTCCGCACATCATGGATACGGGCTCAAGCTACCCCGTCGACTCCCCCGCGGAAGCGACGACGAGCGCACCTTCCACCCATGGCGCTACCGCAGTCGCTGCCGCTGCCACCTGCATCCAACCTCCACGGCATTCTTCTCGTCACCAAATCGCGCTCGCTGGGGCCCCGACTCGTCTTCCACTATCCGCCCTTGTCACCCTCGGCTGCTGCCCTCGCCGCGACCAAGGATGCGGCCTGGTTCCGCAACGAAACTTCGGCAGCAAGCGTAGGCTCTCGCAGCTCCGACAGCGACTGGGACAGCAGCACAGACACCGACGACGAAAACGACATTGACGTCGGCAGTCGCACCAGCGGTGGCCGTGGATCAGGACGGACCGTCACGGGCGCCAGCCACCGCGAGCGCGACAAGTCCAAGCTCACCACGGGCGTCTGGGGCAAGCATGAGACCATCGACGAAGAAGATGCCGACCACGGAAATAGCGATGGAGAACGTGCTTCTCGAGGACTCAAGGGCGGGGACCATGACTGGGACACGGTCCTAGGCTTCAAGACCGACGCCCTCGAGAAAATGCTCAGCCCAAGCAAGGAATACAACAAGCGACGCTTCGAGCTGGGCGTCGAAAGCATCGTGTTTGTTGGCGCACCCATGTTTGTGCGAGAGGACGGGCTGTGGAAGAAGCAAAAGCGGAAGAAGAAAAAGCCCTCGGAAAAGGAGAAGCTCGAGGACGGCGACCTGGTGAAGAATCTGACCATCACGGGAGAATCCGACGAGGCCTTGAAGCAGGTGCCGGAGCCCTTCATCTACCCAGCGGGCTTCGAGCCGGGTTATGGCCATGGCTCCATATCTGGGGCTCCCTCTGGAGCTCCCTCCGAGGCTGGCTCAGACACACGCAGCAACTCTACGACACATGACAACAACCCAGACATGACCATGTTCAATGTTGTATTCGTGCTCAATCCGCCTGCTCTAGAATACCAGCAGCGTGTCAAAGAGATGTACGACAATGTTACGCGCAAGTACGCAAAAGCCCTCAAGTACGAGGAGGCGCGGTTCCAATACGTATGGAAGGAATCAAAACGCATCATCGACATCAAACAGCGAGCAAAGGAGACGAATGATTCCCTGACATCGACATGGCGGAAAATTGTCAGTGTTTCGCCCCTGGCCAAGTCTATTGCCAGCATGTTTGATGCAATCTCGCACGACAAGATTGCGCATATTCATTTTGACGCAACTTTCAACACCTCTTTTCAGATCCCACAAGCCGACTCAACACCATATCTCCCCAACGTGGCCGAGCCTCAAATGCCTGGGCTGTGGCTTACGACTTCAAATGTTGTGCTCGAGGATGACAGTGCCCCAATGACACAACACGCTGCCCTTCTTCTTCTCGAAGACATGGAAACTCTGATCAAAGATCTTGGTGGTGACTCGAGTGGAACTGCAGCTGCTATTGCCTTTTATATTCGCAATATCATCCCTACCAAATCTCTCTTGAAGATATCAAAACGGCATAATATCCTCGCCCACGATATGGAGTATATCGCCAGCCATTTAGTGTATTGGCGTCGAGCGCGCTTAATTGCGCCATTGTCCCCAAGAGATACGTACATTGTTAGCCCCAACGCAGACATGACTGTTCTTCCTGCTGCCATCGCGGTGTACGCCCAACGCTTTCCCACGCTTCCCACACTACCAAAAGTGCTTAGTATGTTATCTGGTACGCCTCGTCCATTTCGAACTTTTATACCAACTGCCGAACACCGGGAAGCGTACATGGAGATCCTGGCATGGCTAATGCGAGGAGGTTGGGTTACACAATTGCGAACCTTTGCGTGGGTGCGCGTAACTGCAGAGATCAAGGCTCAGGTCGCAGCAGATATAGATCGAGAAGAGCGCATCAAGAAAGCAGAAGAAGCAAGGAAGGAACTGCTGAGCGATAACGATTCGGTCACGGAAAGCTTACTGTCAGACAAGCGAAACAGCCTGCTTTCTATGAGCTCACTGAGACCATCAACGCCTCTACGCCGGACACGTAGAGACAGAGAAACGGGTATTGAAGGCGAAGAAGACATGGAAAGCAGTAAAATACTTAGTCCTCGTCTTAATGCAACCACCGCGGCGACTTTGCGTGGATCGCCCGCAAGGCCCGCGTCGGACACTGGAAGCACGAGCAGCCAACGGACTACGATTGCCCTAAACCCATCACAAGCCCCTGAGTCGCCATCCCACCTTACCATCAGGGAAGTTAAACCGCATCGGCCGAGTCCCTTGCACTTGAAACCCACTTCACCATCTAGAGGCTCTGTGATGTCACCCACCTCACCGGTAGACACGGCACCACCACCAAATCCCAAAGACTTTTCACCTTCTACCATTCTCTCTCCACAGAAAGCTTCTTCTCTGGAAGCGCAGTGGCTCGAGAAAATTGGACAGACTTTTGAAGATATAAATGTCATTACCACTAACCCTAGCCCCCCGAAACATGTAGATGGTGCCTTTGGAGGCATAACGGGTAAAGAGCTGAGGGAGAGTTGGCCAATGTTGCTGAGACATCTAGACGGTAAACATGCCATTGAAGACGTGTCTGCCCGAGAGGGGATCAAACGAAAGAGGGTCGCCGTATTGTTTAATGCAGTTCGAGAGAGAGGATGGTTGGTAGTCACAAGGCATTGGTGACGCTGTGCCTTGTGTCTTTAGTAGTTGCGCAATCATATTCGATGCTCAATTATCATTCGTCGGTTGCGAGCCAAGCAGAGCGATGCACAACAGTTGATCATCCCTGCGACGGCAGGTGGAGCCTCAAGCGCCACCACGCACGGGCCATTGAATTGCAATAGTTTATCCTCACTCCACCGGACCCTTTGTCACTTCATGAATGCTGCCATTGCCTCACGCCCCGGACCAGCGACTCTTTACCCTGCTTACCCACATTCGATTGAATCCCTCCCGTGATTACAGCCTTCATGAGCAATTTCGGAGGCGCAGGCTTGGGGCAGAAGGTGCAGAAGCCAAATCCGTAAGAACTGCCCAACCTCGCATTTGCGCCGCTCCGAGTTGCACTACGACGACATCATGAATTACAGCCTGATGTGAACTTTTCTTGCTGACTTGAATGTGCCCTAAAGCCCAGAGAGAGGATCGTTTCCTCTTGACCATGACGGTGCGTATCCACATGCACATCTAGAATTGTCCATCGCTATCCGTGCCGTATCCTCCATAGCTAACCCTACATTCCAGGCGAGTGCAAAAGTATAATGCTCTCATATCTTCGATGCATCAAATCCCACCGTGGTACCAACGACCCCGAATGTCGCAATCTCTCCAAGTCGTATCTTTCGTGCCGAATGGATCGGTACGTATAGAAATTCCTGCGTCATGTCCCAGTTGCCCAGACATACAACCTGAAAGGTTCCATTGGGACGAACCCAATCTAGAGCAAGGGAGATGGCACCTCTGTGATACCAGCCTGTCAGGAAGAAGTGGACCAGGTATTCGGATCAACCCAAGCGGAGGCAAGGGAGGAACTGCTCCAGCTTCCATTCCTGACACCTTGTCAAGGTCTGAAACGGACTCGCTGACGAATCGGCCTGTTTCCAGCCCATCAGCCTATTGCTTCTTCAAGGCATACCTCAAGCTTTCTTTATCCCCACATTTGCTAGTCGCACTAGCCGTGAGCGATTTGATGGGGTTGCATCTTTACTGGAATAGATTGCGATAAGGATCATGCTGACAATTCTGTCTTCTAGGAATCTGATGGCCCCTGACTCATTCAAGAACCTGGGGTTTGGTGACGATAGCGATGCTGTCGATGCTACCGCTGCAACCTCACAACGACCATCGCAACCTCAAACCGACACCAGGCCTAGCAGTGTCTAGATGATAGACTGTAACTTTGGAATGATGGAAGCAAGCCCCGGTTAGTGGTTCGGCAGTATCCGGATTGCCGAGCGTGAACCTGATTCGTTCTTTGCTCCCTCAAAGCATCTCACATCATACTATCCAATGGAACTTATCTCCAAGGGAGCACCTTGCAAGGCTATTTAGGTAACATGTCGATTTGACGGGTTACATGAAAGACCACCTGCTGGAACCAGCATCGATGTGACAAGGGCCATTCAATAAGTGGAAGTGGTGAGGTACGTAGTTGCAAGGGATGATGATGCGCGAGATGAGATATGGAAGCGACTGCAGAAGTGACAGCTTGACAGGTCTTGTAGACTGACTTTGTATTGGGTAGCGTCATAAGCATCTAGTCTTGATGCAGGAAAGGTCACACAGCATCTCCATGTGCCGAAACCGTATTCTACATCACTTTACGACATCAATAGGAACTCTCAACCCTTCAAACATATAATCAAGCAGCACAAGTCTACCAATTCCCTTAGATGACTACCACCCCCAAGCTGCGCTCCCAACACGCCCACCCCTGTTGTGCCAAGTGAGACATTCTATCATCCCCCATACGCCAGATCTGGATAGAGGCTTGTTGATCTTCAGACGGAGGGGTGCAACGTCGCACAGCCAGCCGGCTCGGCGAGTCTAACCGATGACCACCCACCCCCATCCTGCATGTCCGAGCGTTGGGTGCTGGTGCGATGGCAACTCGCGCGAACGAGGAGCATCTGTTGCTCTGCGTTCATTGGTGGCCGAGGCTTTTTGTGTCCCGTAATGGCAATGGCAGTGGCGGGTGCTTCAGCAATTGGTGTTCGAGATATGGCATAGACGCGCGCTGTTTCGGTCTTCTGTTCAGAGGACGAACGTGATTGAATCGTCAAGAATATCGCATGCACTTGCTCATGCCGGGCAGACCACCCAGCACGTTATGCGGGCATGCTCCCATCCCTCCAATAGCCAATGAAACGCTCTACATGCAAACCCGGTGCGAGCGTACCCAGGCTTACACGAAGAATTGCTAGGCTTAATCGACGGCGGACCTAGACTCAGATGCATTCGAGACTAACCTCCATCTCGACGACGCACGATCGGGCCTCGTCGACGCAGATCAGAAACACACACAGACACACACAGACACAGACACAACGACAGCGGCCGCTAGCTAGCGCTAGACATTCTCTCCCACGGCGGTTTCAACTACTGCTGTGCCTGTTTGTGTTGGTGTCGTCCAGGCCACTGCACTGCGTCGGCGGGCGGGCGGGCCTTTTCCTTTTCCCAACAACGAACGGCGTCGGTCTGTCTACACGACTGCTGCCGCACACATGCATGCATGCACGCACAGACGACACCGGACCAAGTAGCCAGTCAGTCAGGTAGTTAGGTAGTTTAGCTAGTTAGGTAGTTATATAAGCTCCCCCAAGCAGCAGGATGCCCGACACCGCTGCACAAACCGCACGCACGAAGCGTTCCTCGCAGGTCATTCATGCACACGGCCGGTATCCGCTCCGGATAGGCAGTGACAGCTGCTGCCCTGCTGCGCCTGGTTGCGGCGCACCCAGCACACATGAATGTGCGCACTTGCCCCATAGAGATGTGCGTTTTTGCCATGGGAGGCCAGGGGTGTCTCACGGGTCTGCGGGGATGCAGGACGTGCGGTGCGGTGCGGTGCGGTCATGCGAGGCGCATGTCTCGTCTCGTCGCTGGAGAGAGAGCAAATGACACAGACACAGGCGTGTGCACGGGATTGTTTCCTGGGTAAGAAGGCTGGATTGGGGGGTGGAATGGCGGGTCACGGGGTTTTGAGACAGAAGTGCTCTTGTATGTCTGTCTGCTTCTGTGGCGGTGGGGGGATATATCTAATTACTTGGAAGGTGTAGTTTAAATTTGCCCTGTGCGTGCCTGGACAGAGAGTTTGCTGCTCCACTGTACCTAGCTGAGCATTTATTCCCCGTTGCTGTTCTGCAGGTGTCCGAAACATAGGCTGCGCTAGACGGGCTTCCCCTCGTCCTGCTGTGTCCGTACGCTGCGCAACGTACGCTTCCCAACTGTGTTTTGTGCGAGCGTCGGCAGGTCTCGCCAACGTAGTCTTGACATGTACGGTGTAGCTAGTGCCATCTCTTTACCGCTAGAAACACCGTAGCACGAGATCCTGAGCTAGACGACGAGGTTCTTGCATTGTCCCCCTGTAATCACCATGATCGACGAAGGCTCAGATACCATGATAGACATAGAAGCCTAGACATTGGATGTCACATAACAAAAGATGGCTCATGCAATGAATATAGAGTGCAATTGATGTTGATCAAATACTAAGCTGAAAGAAAAAGCCAAAACCTCCCGCGAGCAGAGAAAGCAATAGGCGCAGAAAACAGATAGCTCAATCTTAAATAAAAGTCACGAACCCCCAGCAAAAGCAGCATTGGACCTCTTCATTCCTCCACTGCTTATACCAAACCATGCCGGCTGCCGAGTGTTCGTGATTAGCCATAATTAAACCAGAGTGGTGATGTGCGAAAGCCAGAAAGTGGAAATCCATACATGCATCGTGTAAATAAATGATAAAGACCTCAAAGAAGATGTAAGAGATGGGGCCAGTCCTCCAAGCCCCAGCATCAATCAGCGATAATTGAAAGAACATACTGGCTTATCGTGCTGCGGGCCATGCTCAAGGAAATGTCTGCGGACGCCGGATAGGATGCCACGAGAGGAAGAACATGTACGCAAGGGATCGGGTGGTGCTACCAATGCTGCAGGCTTCGGTCGTCCTTGGCCAGCAGAGACGGTACGCAAGGAGCGAGTGCAAAGGTAAGAAGATAATGATCGAATCAACCGCAGAATTGCGGTATGAAAAGTGACCAGTCGTCTAAAGTGTCTTCAGCCTCTTTGCACCCCTGGGTCTAGCAAATGCACCGGCAGGGATGCAAGTCGGTGCGGGGTATCGCGGGGTATCATAGGTAAGGAAACGACAACGAATGAGGGAGCGAACTGCCAAGAAACGCGACCACGCTCAGGCAGGGTTCAGCCCATGTCCATACCGTATTCATCCTCTTCCTTCAAGCTTTGGTTGGACCAAAACTGCTGTTGATTGGAGCCGGATCCGCTGCCTGTGCTTTGCATGCCGGGACTGAGACTCTGTGGGGAGATGCCATTGAGGGGCTCACCCGCGAGGTTGGTGTGCTTTGGTACGCGCAGTCCTGAGCCTGGTCCGCGAGAATAACGGAAAGTCCCGGAACCGTTCTTGTCAATCGCTTCAATAATTTCGGTCTTCATGCGCTTCTCGTCTTCCGTCTGCTCCGTGGCCCATTCTTCCCCAGTGGCCTGTTGAAGCCGTGCAGCCATCTCATCACACTCCTGAATCTTCTTGTACAGCATCCACATTAGGTCACGCGTCCAACTGACGGCCCCGTTGAGTATGTCGCCTTTGTTAGGGCCTTTGTCTTTCTCTTCCATTGGCAGTCCTTGTGTAATGTTACTAGCAGCTCGCCGTCCACTACCACCCGCGAGAAGTGATGTAGCTTGAGGAGGAGACATGCCAGCCGTGGCCATGGTAGGCGACATAGGTCCGTTGTTGTTGATGTGCTTGCGGATCTTCTCGTCTTCGAGTCGATGTTGGGGAACAAGGCGAGACAGATCGTGGATACGTTCGTTGATGTTATCTCTACGACGGCGTTCAACAAGATTGTGAGATTCACGGCGTCGTCGCTTCTTCGCATCTTGTGTCTGGCCAATGTCGACCTTGGTAGGTAACGAATTGTGCTTGCCAGAATGCAGGACCTCAGATATCTGTTGATGATGCATGGCAGTTGTGTGGGGCGAAGCTGTTGGAGAATCGATCCATGAGTGCTGGCTGCCAGGAGTGCCTTCCCATTGGCCCGAAACGCTCTTTTGATGCCTATGCATGTTCGTCATAATGGGCTGAGTGGTGAAGTTGCCAGAATCAGGTGTGCCAAGGTGAAGACCAGATATCGCTGGAGTCTTCGGTGACATCGGAGTACGGGTATCAGACGCATTCCTGCTCATGGTAATACGCTGCCGCATGGCTCCGTTTGGCATGCTGCTAGCAAAGCCTGCTCTTGGTGGGCCCGATTGATATTGGTTGAAGTCGAAGTTGGAAGGATGAACAAAGGGGCTGTGAATGGGTAGGTCGTCAGGTGTGTTTGAGAACATCTGGGCCACGTTGGGATTGTTTGAGTGGCTGTTGTAGAAATCAGTCTGGTTCATGCCCTCTTGACCAAAGCCACCGTAACCTTGACGCTGATCGAACGTGCCCAGCGAGTCGGCCAACTCGTCATCGGCGATCCCCGCAGCGCCTTGAATGTAGCTGGTCGATCCGAACTGGTTGTTCATCATGCTTCCACTCATATTGAGGTCGGAAGGGTTGACAGCGTTCACATTGTCGTGAGTTGAGCCAAAGTGCGTGTTGCCGTATTGTTGATTCATGTCGAATCCGTTGTTGCTCATGAAGCGGTTGGAGTTGAAAGCCATGTCGTCGACTTCTTCTTTGATAAATGGTTGAGGTGATCCTGTACCAGTCATGTCGAAAATATCAGCGTCTAGCACGTCGTCAGAGGGTGAGTCCAATCCAAGGTCCAGCCTCGAGAGGGTCTTCTGAGGAGAGTAAGAAGAAGGAGGGGTGAAGAGAGCGTCCGCTTGGGGGACAGTCAGTACAGTCTCGTAGAACATGATGGAATTGATATTGGAAATGACGAGTAGGAGAGGTGGAAAGAAAGTGGGAGTTGTGGAGCAACAGGGTAATATACGAAATCGGATGTACTGAAGGTGTTCTCATGACAGTGCAGAGTGGGGGATGTGACAAGCGGCGTACTTACTAGGCTTTGGCATCACTAGACGTTGCAGTGACCCAGGAATGTGGATGTGGTGGGAAGCCGAGGGCCGGTGCTGGTCCCCGAACTGTGGTCCCCGACCTCTACGATCTGAAACGATCTGTCTTCGTCTCCAAGCAAGTGACCAAGGAATGCACTCCTAGGCTTGCAGGATGGTTGCTGCACGAGACTATGTGGCCCTATGAGAGGCCAGGACGCCGGGTGCTATCCGAGGCAGTACTAGGACACTAAGAGCCCTATGAACAAGATAAACGGCTTCACTTGTGATGCCTGCCGTCCACTAGCGAGTTTTTTGCTAGTGAGAGTAGGGTAGATCTGCTGGGGAGGCGTTAGATGTGCGTCTGTGCGTGCTGAATCAAGGCATGCCTTGGGGACGATGCTCACCAGACAGGGTTGTTCTCGCAGTCCAATATTCCTATTCTCTACGAAACCTAACCCCTGCTGGATATAGGGCAAGTGCAAAGGGATGATTGTAGGCGGCTGCCAAAGAAAGGGGTGAGTACCAGCAAGTCTATTTCGGGAGGCTCTGCCCGAGAGATGTGGTTGGCGTTGGTGGCTGTAGTTCCGAGATCGATTCTAGGAGGTATACGTTAGCACACGGTCCATGCAGGCAAAGTGTTGAGCGTGCAGAGGGTTGGTTGCATGAGTGTGGCGCACAGAATGGGTGGCCAGCGAGGCGAGCGACGGCAGACTGGAGCCGTGCGGCACCGCGGCGTTGTGGAGATGGTGGCACAGGGGATCCAAAGAAGCGAAACAGTCACACAGTGCCGCAGAAATGTTCGGGATATTGTTTGCGGCCAAAGGTGGTGGTGGAGGTGGAGGGAGGGGAAGAAGAAAAGAGCGCCTCGTCGTTGACTCACCTCTCAGAGTTTGGCACAGGCAATTGCGGCGGCGCTTGCACGGCCGGGGGTGTTGGCTATCACCTCGAGACTTGGGACGGGTAATTGGTGTTTGCTGCCTGCTGGAAGCCAGGGCAGCGGAGCTGTCGAGGGAGGGGTTCTACGCGGACTGGAGGAGGCCAGGGCAGGCTCTATGCGCAGTTGCGGGCAGTGGGCGGGCGCGAGAGGAGAGCTGGTGGTGTGGATGCGGCGCAGCAGTCGGCGGGCAGGGCGGGCGAGGGTTTTGTGCGACGGTGGAGGGTGAAATGGACGCTGTGGGCTCTGGGGTCGCTGGTCCGGTCGATGGCGGGGAGGGATGCAGGGTTGGCGGAGGGGCGTGGGCGAGGGCGCGCCGGGTTGGGGCGCGCGGGCGAGGAGCAGCACTGGAGCGGCCGTGGGAGAGCAGCGCAGCACACGGCGGGCGAGGTGCGATGGGCAGCAGCAGCGCGCAGGAGGTGTGGCAGGCAGCTGAAGCGAGAAATGGGCGGATTGTGAAAGGGCCCAGCGCCGGAAGGCGGTCAGAGAGGGAGTCGCTAGCGGGCGCGCCAAGCGTCGAGCAGCGGCGGCGAATCAGGCTGTTTGATGCGAATCGCACCTCAGCGGGGCGCGAGAGCCGAGCAGCAAACGGCAAAAGAAACGAGACGGCGGCAGCGAAAGCAGCGCACGGCAGCGCACGGCAGCAGAGGCAGCGTGGTGCACGGCCAGCAGAGGGGCGAGTGACGTACGCTGGAGGCACAGAGGGCGGCGTGCGGAGGACGAGGCCAGACAGACGTTGGGGGCAGCACAGAGGCGGAGACGAGAGGGCGATGTATGTATGTACTTTGTTTATACGGAGCACAGAAGTGCAGCACCACGCAGAAACGAGATAGACACGGCGCCCAAAGCGACGCGGCGCGGCAGCATAATATACTCGCTCACTGCTGAGCGCGGCTCTACTCGATCCATCTCACCCTCGCCCGCCTCGCCTGCCTGCTGTGGCTTTGCGCTGCGCTGAGCTGCGCGCCCTCTGCTCGCGGCCTCCTCTCCTGCTCGGCATCCTGGTCCATCGGACAGGGTGGCCTCAGTCCGGATGGTCACTTGGCTGTCGGCGCAGAGCGTGTCTCAGCACCCAGGCGCGCAGCCAGAGGGCGCGCAGTGTGACTCAGTTTGCGACTGGCGAGCAAAGGCGACGACGCTCTTCACACGCCGTCATTCACCGCGAGCGACCAAGGCATCCTTGGCCTGGAGCAATAATGGGGGGTGTGCATGTGTGGAGGGTGCCGACGCTGGTGGTGTGCTAGGGGCGATCCGCCAGAGCTGCTCGGCTCGGGGCTAGGCCGAAACGAGCATCCACGCAAGCCCTCCCGGCGACACCATGAACGAACGGTAGAGAGAGTCGACAGTCGATGCGAGTCCTCTCGAGTTGCGCATGCTTTGCCCCGACGTGGTCAATACTAGGCCGCCCGAGAGGACTGTAAGACGGCCTGTTGCTGAGGGCGAGGGCATTGCAGTGCTCTCCGCCGGCCTCTGCTTGATCATGTTTGTTCCCTAGCACCTAGTATTCTCGCGGGCGGCCCATCCCTGTCCATGCGTGTCGACGGCCATCCTTGCCCATGCTCGACGGATGCGAGATGCTAGATAGCTACCTTCACACCATACCGCACCCCCTTCCATCAGCGAACCCTCTCCACGGCCAGCCCCCAGCCCCCCGCTCCCTCGGCGCCCTCGTCGACTGCTCTGCGCTGCTGCTGGACCCCGTCGCCGCTGCCTCTACCGTCGCCCTCGGAGCTCTGCGGCGTCGTCACAAGCCTCGCCCACCCGCCGGCCAGACTGAGACGCTGTCTGACATCTGCCATTGGCCGCGGCCGCGTTCACTGCTGGGAGATCATCTGCACGAAATCCTCCGGTCCGTTGTCGCAGCAGTCCTGCCGTCCTGCCACCGCCGCGAAGAGCAACCGCCATACCGCGATACATCATAGTCCCGCCGCCGCGGACGCTTCTCGTCCCCACCCTACCGCCCCAAGCCACACATAGCGCCCGCCGTCAGGCAGCCTCTGGTCGCTACCTAGCACTCACTCCATATCAAGGCCCGCATATCTGTGTAGCCTGTTGTGTCCTCCGCTGCCAAAGCTTCTTTGGCGTCGCTGCGAGAACAGGACGCTCTCGCCTCTGCTAGTCTCCCTTGTAACACACCCTCTGCCTCTCCCCCAGGCCCGGCTTTTTGCTCGTAGCGAGCTCCGCTAGCACCCCGTGGTCACTGCCACTCCTCACCTGGCAAGCACTCGACATGGCTTCCGCCTCGTTCCGGGACTCTATGAATTCGCTGGGATGGAGCAGAAGAGAGCAGGATGTCCCCGTGAACACCTCACCACCCTCATTCATGGGCAGGCTACAAAACCTGAACCCTTTTGGAGACGGTGGCTATGTTAGGCTTCCGATAACAGAAACAAACCCTGGAGCCCCGCTACCGGCGCCCACGCGGAGAGAGGAGGAGGAAGGATGGTTTGCGCGTAAGTCTGCGTCTCTCTCATGCTGTGGCAAACACATACGACTTTCTTTACGCGTCTCTGCTTCGCGACTACACCCTCCCTAATTTTCTTCCCCACTCGCTGTCCACACCTCCTTTGGTCGTCGTCTTTCCTTCACATCTCCGAGGGCCACGGTGAGCTGCTTGGGAGCCTCGTGATGTCACTGCAAGACACTGTTGTGCGGCTAGTTTCACCCGCACAGCCAAGGCTGCCTGCATCCCTACCCGTTTCACCATATGGCAATCTTGAGAAGAGCATCTTGGAGTTGTGGGACTCTTGTAGTCTGAAACCCAAACTTGTCATCTGGCCCTGCATTACTGTACGCGGCCGCGATTATCGTCGACGTGACAAAAGGCAGTTCCTGCGTAAACTGTCTCACGGCTGCAGGAGGCGTGCATTTTCAGCCTGACTATCACTTCAGGACAGACTCTTGCTGACCAATACCCTTAGTGAGTCGGTGGGACCGCCTGCTTGTATTCGGGGCCTTCCTTGTCGCGTCTTTAGCCATGTTTGCCATATGTGTTGGGCTCATGTTTACGCCTATATTTATTGTCAAACCCCGCAAGTTTGCTATTCTGTAAGTTTCTCTTTTGCCTTATTTCGTCTGCCCGAGTCAAAGTACGCCCTATAGGCAGCACTCTTTCAGCGGTGGATCGTCCCAGGCAGTGAGGCAGTGGCACATAACCGCATTCGTTCTCCGGCACGGCTATGCGAACTCATGCACCAGCTTCAAGGATAGAGCCAGCCTCCACACTTTGAAGGTGGATGCTTGTTCAACGAATGAAGTCGGTGTGCCACTTGACCTCTCTAGCCACTGGACGATCGGCACTGAACCCTCTGCAGCGATCATGCGGCCCCAAGGTTCGGCGCGTTGCATGTTGCAGACAGGCTTGACCCAATTCTGACGACTATCTGCCCGATCTTGTGCCCATCGCCCATTGCTTGGAGTCCATTAGTGCTAACGAGAATGGTCTGACTACAGATGGTCCATGGGTAGTGTGCTCTTTCTGGTCGCCTGGGGTGTTTTGATGGGCCCCGTTCAATACTGTAAGCCTCATTCACTCCAGCGGCAGCACACCCACTCTGCATCTCTGACGCTGACGAACCCACAGTCCAGCATCTCGTCTCTGGTCCGAGGCTTCCGTTCACGGCTGCTTATTTTGGTAGCATTGCTCTGACGCTCTACTTTTCGCTTGGGGTAAGTCAATAGCCACATCCTAGCACACCCAACCCTTGCACCGCATGAACCTTGCGTATCCCGCACGAGACCCTGGTTGTGCTCCCCCACGTCTTGCCTTATCGATTGTCGTCAAAGTAGTTCGTGTTTACTGACCCTGTCCGCGTGACTAGTTGCACAGCACGATTCTCACCTTCATTGCGGCCATTGCACAGCTAATCTGCCTGCTCTGGTACATCGTCTCGTATTTCCCAATGGGTTCGACAGGACTGCGCTTTGCTGCACGCTTCGGAGGGAACCGCGTTGCAGCCTGGATGAATGACTAGACTCAGACATGAAGATATGTCGAGCTCTAGAAACCATAGCCTTTGGTGGCTATGTTGTACAGTAATGTCTGAGGCAGGGACGCGACGCGCGTCGGACAAACAATACACAATACCCTATGCTGCGTAGTATGCTTTGCAAAGAGACACTGATCCGAGGGCGGTCTGCGAATACAAACGTACATCACGTCGCCTTGTCACGCACGCTTCTCTCTGAAGGTCCTGTCTCCTGTTCCCTGATTGATCGGTAGTCGGTTCTGCTCACATGCAAATCTGAACAATGTGGCACACCGGTATGCGACTCTGGAAAGTGATTTAGCCCAACGCTAATCAGAGCGTACTTCTCCGCATGCTCCATCTCCGACTGCCGTTGCGCCTCCACAGGATACGCCATGAGCGCCGAGATGCTTCTCGATGCAATTCAAATACTGGCCGAATTCCAAGGTCGAAGATCACATTCGCGTCATGGTCGCGTCCTTGATTCAGTGTCTCACCTCAGCTTGGCGTACTCTCTCCCTATCAGCCTCGTGGTAATCCATACCCCATTCATACCTCGTGGCTGCTCGGACTCTACGCTTGGTCTGCTTTGGTTGGCTTACTCAGAGTGACGCTTCCGACTGGTGCTTTCAAGCTGCGGAGGATGAAGCGGCCACCGATCAGCGCAGGGTCGACACTCTAAGGCAGGGCTCGACGACCAAGGCAGGGCCACGGTTGCATTGTCGAGAACGGTCTGCGAACGGCTTTTCGCGGCCTAGCGTTATTGCAATGGCCCAAAGACACTGACTGCATTATCGCCTTGCTCGCGCCGTGTCGACGTCTGTCGCAAGCCGCGCTTCGACGCAAGTTTGCAATCTATCAGTAATGTACCATCTCGCTGCTAATCCATCGCTAGCAAGGCTGCAAGCACCAGCAGACCAGGGTCGAAACTAGCCATCAACAGTAGGGGCTTGCTATCCCATGATCTACACCCTTACCGCCATTGCAGACTTGGATATCAGAAGAAGATGGTGTTTGAGCAGGGGTACGCTTTGGAGAAGATCAGCTTCCCCGCACTCTCGCGAATAGGCGCTTACGCACGCCACAACGTGCAAGAGAGTGTGGAAACCATCCAGTCTAGCCACCAGCGGCGCGCCGTCCTGTCAGGGTTTGGGGGAATAGCGCGAGGCCGCCAAGCTGCCACTGTCTATGGGTCTGATGGCTGACCTCTGCTTGGTCAAGAGTCGCGACACCCTCTTTCTTTGCTCTAGATTATTGGGCGCGAAGCGCGCTGCAGCACAAAGTCATCCATCGCATTCTGAAGATAACCCATCTTTTCCAATTCCAAAGGCGTTGGATGACGACATGAGTAATTCATCAGCCATAGGAGGTGTGGGCCAAAGTTTCGCTACTTGTTGCCAAAAATGAGGTGCCCGTATCCGCAATGCATAGCTGTATATGCGCGAATCTTGATTCGAACATGGGCTTCCGGATTCGGTTTTCCCGACCACCACTCTAGGATGCTCATCCTCATTCTCAGCCAAGTTCACGGGTGCCCATAACGCCTCGTCGACGCGCCATCCTGTGGAGCTCTGTCCACGCCATCTGTTTCGTTTCTCTTGCCTTTTCGTCCAGACCGCTCTTTTTTCGCATTTCTTTCTCATGCTGAGCAGAGTACAAACAGAGCACGATTCCGAAAGTACCCAATGCAGCCGATAGTGTAAGATTGCCAAGTGCCCGCTCCAATAACCTCGCTCCCGTCGCTAACAAATCTTCTTTCTATTTTCAGCATCCTCAATATGCGTCTTGCCCGTCCGCTCCGGGCCATGCATTCCTCGCCTTTCAGTAAAGCACGCGTCGTCGTTGAGCAAAAAAGAGTACGCACTCCGAACAGGCTGTGCTACACTAACATGTCTCCGTTTTCCAATCTTTGGTTCTCGTATCGACCATGGCAGATTTATCCACGCAGGATTGCGCATAAACAGGTAAGTTATGCGAGATGAGATGTGTGCAACCTGTTTTCCATACTTTGGTAGCAAGTCGGGGGTTTTGGGTTGGGGTAAGGTCTGGTCTGGTCTGGTCTGGTCGTGGGTCAGCGGCCGCCTGCCTGGCCTACCCTGTCCTTTCTTCCCCTCAGCAGTGCTAGGCGAAGTCCGAGCACGCTCTCGAGGCAAGCAACTCGAGTTTGGGTTGGGGTTGCACGGTGCGTGAGATGGGCGGGTGAGATTGCGGGTGTAGTGCGTAGGGCTGAGGCTATGGTGTGGTAAGGCTCGTACGGGAGAGTTATTGTGGCGCTCTTTGTCTGTGATTACCGGTCAAACAGCGTGATTAGATGAGGTTCGATAGTCGACTGTCTGCTTGATCGGTGGGTGTGGGAAGATGAGTATTTGCGCCTTTTACTATTTTTGCGAGATTGTCGCGGAGGAGTGGCTCTCCGCTGGGGAGACTTGTACGAGATGAGGGACATTCTTAGACTCAGGCGTCGCAGTATGGACATATTTGTTTAACTAGTCGTATTCAGCTTGAACTCTTTTAACAAGTTCTTCACGAGATGTAGCTTCAAGACTGGACACGTAACACAGCCATAGCCGGCTTTCACGGTGACAGTAATACGCCGCGAGTAGACTCATGCTTTGTCCCTTCACCCAAGAAAATACAGCCCACAATCACGAAGTTCCCATACAAGCCATAAAATCAGTAGGTATCTGTCCACCAAACACTGGCGCGGACGCTAGGTTCGGGTCGACGCCTATCCGTCGAGACGTCATCTTTGCTGACGAAATGTACAAAATGTCCGAACATCAAATCTGAAGTCATGAACGTATCGTGTTCTCCCAATCTGGACGGGTCCTTGTCTCTCACTGCCTATTTAGTCGATTCGACTACTCAGATTTACGTTGCTGACGAACCTAAGTATGCTGTCTTGACAAGGATACAGGGTACGTATGAAGCCATGTAGTCGCATCTTCAAGTACAGTCACGCGGTTTTGATGATGATACTGTGCGACAGAAGTCAGCGCAGTGCGTGAGAATACATAAGAGGGTTGTGTGATTGAGGCGACGGGTGAGATGATACTCTTGTAGTGGCTGTTACATAGAATGTCTACATTGATCACTATAATTGCTGTACTATCGATTGCAATGACCAGGATCTTGATCAGTGTACCTACTGCTTATGGGCATGATGACATGGGCTTCTATGGTGCTACTGTAAAGTTTCCGATTACGATAAAATTCCTCGATTTTGGGTTTCTGTTTGGTCCGAAGCTCAGTTACTTTCTTCCCTTCACTCGCGTAGTGTGAGATAAGTACGGGTCGCAACTAATAGCAGTATCAGTACTCCTGAATTTTGCATTGACTTCAATTATCTAACTGAATGAGATCAGGACAGGACACGTGAATATGGAATACTAGCCAGGTTATAGACTACCATAGGTAATGTAAATGAGAAGCAGGTAAGTAATACCTGAAAGCTATAGAAGTCTGAACCATTAGCGATGTATCAAGTTCTAACAATAGGAGAAATATGCAGCTCAGATTCTATACTTTCTATCTTATGCCAAGCTGCTATGAAGTATAAGGTGGTCTTTCCGAAATACTCTTTCCCAGTTCTCAGTTTCGAAATCGTATCCCAATACCAGAGGCATAAAGTATCTCGAGGAGAAAATTGCCACATCTCAGTCCTTCACTGTACAGCAAAGTAGAAGTATTACAAATAATCGCAATGTAGTATATGTGAACCCGCTCACGAGTCTTGCACACCTCAAAACTCCTACCTCGGTAGGTATCGTCAAAACTTTATTGGCCTTGCATATTTAGAATTGAGCACGTCAATTCAATTCATAAAGTGTTTTCGAGCTATTTTGCACAGCTTTTCATCATAACCTCTTCACCACATGTACATGTACTTGGGGAGCTACTATACCTTGATTGCTTTGAACCTTTTTCGTTGCCTTCTGCGCTATGAGTCCGTGAAAGCAACCTTAGCATAGTTGATGCACTACTACAAGATAGGTAAATGGTACAGACGCTACACATGTACCACTATCCAATTTATGCTTAAGACGCTCAATTGATGTCGGATTTTACAGATACTTGGTTTGGTAAGTAGAAACGGCCTGAAAAGACGTCGGGACTATGCGCTGGCTCGCGAGTGGGACAAAAATTATGATACTCGGAATTCAACAGCCCACGTACAAGATGTCTTCACATTAGAAACAGCTTACAAGTTCATTACAAAGACCTTCACATCGACGTCAAGTCTCCTCGGTCCATTGTCTCCGCCGAACATGACGAGCGAATCAGCGTTGCGAAAAGTCCGCTCTTGCCCGAAGCTACAAGTTCCTTGGTGCTACCCCTCCTGTAGCCCTTCGGCAGTTGCAGCACCACAAATCTCGCCTGACCTTTTGCGAGTGCTGGGCAGGCCACCACGGCTTCGTTTCGGCGTCATCATCGATTGGTTAATGTGAAACAGAGAGGGGAATTCGGCTTGGAAAAGGATAAATCAGCGCAAGATGCGAGCGTGCCAGATTGTGGGGTCGACTGGTGTGGGGTCGTACAACTTCAAGCATGTCATCTTACCTTCGTCTTACCGGGCATCCTCATTTCTTTAATCACTTTTCTCTATCACAAACCTTTGGAAATCGTACGAAATTTTTGCTAGCTACTACGATTGTCAATCGCCATTCAAATCCCTTGCAGTGCCGCAGATTTACCACAACCGCTAAGTTCGCCATGCCTACGCAACTCGACAACCCGAAAGAGTACCAAAATATCTTTCACTGGGCAGAAACCCAGAAGGATGGGGCGATACCATCATTTGGAACGCGAAAGAATGACCCATATGATGTACGAGACACCTACTGACTTTTGACATCCTGCGAACTGCCGCTTACTCTTCAGTAGTACCAACCTGGGTTTGGAAATAGCTTCGAATCCGAAGCAGTGCCAGGTAAGATGCCTTTAACATACAAGTTGTCTGATCTTAGACTGACTGTGATATTTCAAACAGGGACTATCCCTCGAGGCCAGAACAGCCCGCGATGCGTGAGATTCGGCCTCTACGCAGAGCAGATGACCGCTTCTGCATTTGTCGCACCAAGACATTTGAACAAGAAGGTGCGACGAAAAGTTACAAATTGGTATAAAGTCATAGCTGATATGCTTCTTAGGCATGGTTGTATAGAGCAAGGCCTGCGGTTGCCCACCAAGGTTTTGTAAGAACATTCCCCACTCTTCGTTCTCTTTGAGAACACCGTACTACAGAGCAATCAAGTACTACCTCAGACCGTAGTAATCTTCGAGATTAAGTTCTTATGCTAATTGCCACAATATTAGACCGATCTCCCCGATAACGAGGACACCGAGTCGAACTTCCTTCCCGTCAACAAGCGTGTCCACGTGTCGCCTACACAGCTCGCATGGCTTCCTTTTGATATTCCTTCAGATGGAGAAATAGACTTCATTTCTGGTCTCAAGAGTATCGCCGGCTCAGGAGAGCCAACCCTCCGAGAAGGATTAGCAGTTCACACGTTCCTCTGCAATACTAGCATGAATAAAAGAGCTGCGGTGAATTCTGACGGCGATTTCCTTATTGTACCTCAACAAGGAGCGCTGGACATCCAGACTGAGTTCGGGCCTCTATACGTACAACCTGGCGAGATTTGTGTGATCCAAAGAGGTCAGAGATTCAAGGTCAATGTTGAGGGGCCAACCAGAGGTTACATCTTGGGTATTTGACCTAATTTGAATGCTTTGAAAATCACTAGCTGACACATGGCAGAAATCTGGGGATCGCAATTCCAATTGCCTGAACTTGGACCCCTTGGAGCAAATGGATTAGCGAACGCTCGAGACTTCCTCCACCCAATTGCCAAGTACGAGATTGAGCAACAACCTTGGGAGATTGTGTACAAACTTGGCGGAAAGTTCTTCAAGAGCACACAGAATCACTCACCTTTTGATGTTGTGGCGTGGCATGGAAATTACGTCCCTTACAAGTACGACCTGACAAAGTTCGTAAACGTGGGCTCCATCTCTGTTGATCACATTGATCCATCCATCTTCTGTGTTATGACGGCTCCCTCTCGTGACCCCGCCTCACCACTTGCGGACTTTTTGATTTTTAGCCCACGCTGGGACGTTGCGTCGCACAGTATGTCTATTCCTGCATGGGGTTCGAAAGCAAACTGACGAGGTATAGCCTACCGTCCGCCATACTACCACCGTAATGGTGCGTCGGAGCTTATGGGATTGATTTACGGCGAGTATGCAGGCCGTTCAGATGAGTTCCAGCCCGGCGGCGTCAGCTTCGAGTGCGGGTTTGTTCCACATGGTGTTGCCTATGAAGAGGTACGTCGTGTAAAGAAGCAATGACGAGACTGGGCGCTAATAGAATTGATAGTTCAAAGCCGCCAGTGCACAACCGCCCCCGGAGATGCAGATCTCAAAGGGCGCTGTTGCGTTCATGATGGAGAGCTCGAGAATGTTCACGATTACGGATTGGGCATGGAACAGCGAGAAGAAGCACGAGCACGACCCCAAGATGTGGTAAGTAGATGACGGGATATAAGGGGGCGCAAGGCATACTTACTAACGTGACTCAGGGACAACCTGGTGGACAACTTTGCGCAACACCAAGAGGAAGTTGAGAAGCTTCTGGCTGAGGGGGTAAAGAAGCTGGGACTGAACGGCCGCTAGAACTCGGCAGATATTACTCATACTTGCTTCTTTTGAGAAATGCGAACTGAATGACACGCTGCTACCATAATGGACCCTATGACCCTGTGCAAGGGCAAGGCCAGGGTGAATGGTCGTGCTCGAATCGGCATAGCGCCGACGCCACAAGGCACCAGCCACGACTGCGGGCTGGCGGGCGGCGGGGCTGTGATCTCATTGCTCACGTCCCAAAATTCCCCCAGCAGTGCTGCGATGACTCCCAAACAACGACCCGCCTCCCCGTCGTGATTGCGCCCTTTTCACGTTTGCTCCTGCAGGCCGAGCCCGGTAAGATAGTCGCCCTTGCCTGCACGTGCTGTTCCTGCTGCCTATGGCCGTGCACCCGCCATGTTTTAATCTCTTGTCCCCGCGGGCCCTTTCGTGGACTCGCATTCCACTGCCCGCGCTCATAAGCTTACAGGCCCCCCTCGTACAGGCTGCCCGACCAAGACTTGCGCACCCCGCCGAGGAGCCCTTCAACCTCTTCCGAGCTTCCTTTTCCTCGACGGCAACCATGGCGCACCGCGATACGGCGCCCTACACGGCCCAGAATCCCGCCGAGATCACAGCACTCATCCATTCGCTCGAAGCAAACAAGGGCAAGAATGGCAAGGGCGGCTTCTCGGTCAAGAAGCACACATTCCCTCTGCCCAATGGCCGCACGGTGGATTCGTGGAAGATGAACGACTGGGACTACAAGAAGGCCAATCTCCCAACATACGCCCGCGGACTGTTCACATACAAGAACCGCCGGGGCGAGGACGAAATCGTTGTCAGAGGATACGACAAGTTCTTCAACCATGGCGAGGTCCGCAAGACGGAATGGCGCAACGTCGAGCAGCAGACTCGAGGCCCGTACGAGCTGAGCGTCAAGGAAAACGGCTGCATCATCTTCGTCTCGGGGCTGGACGACGACACACTGCTCGTCTGCAGCAAGCATTCGACGGGCGCACGAGGCGACGTGGAGCTCAGCCATGCCTGTGCCGGCGAGAAATGGGTCGAGCGGCACATTGCGACTGTGGGCAAGCAGAAAGCAGACCTGGCCCGGACGCTGCGCTCCATGAATGCAACCCTCGTCGCCGAACTGTGCGACGACGAATTCGAGGAGCACGTTCTAGCATACACGCCCGCGCAGGCCGGTCTGTACGTTCATGGCCTGAACCTAAACCTGCCCGACTTTGCCACATACCCCGGCCATTTGGTCGACAGGTTTGCAGACGACTGGGGCATGAAGAAGGTCGTCTATGTCATGGAGGACGACATCACCAACGTCAAGACTTTCTTGGACAAGGTAGCCGAAACTGGCAACTACGACGGCCGCGACACCGAGGGCTTTGTCATCCGATGTCAGGCCCGCGAGAACGAGAGTGCGCCTTACGTGGACTGGTTCTTCAAGTACAAGTTCGAGGAGCCCTATCTCATGTACAGACAGTGGCGCGAGTGCACCAAAGCATTGATTGCAGGAAAGCCTCCTCGATACAAGAAGCACGAGGCCATCACCAAGGAATACCTTGATTTCGTTCGGAGAAAATTCGTCCAGAATCCAGGTCTCGCCAAAGCATACAACCTCAATCACGGCATCATCAAGCTACGAGAAGAGTTTCTGCAGTTCCGCGGAACAACTGGAGCAGAAATCATCCGACAGGAACTAGAAAACGGAGCAGTCGAGAGCAAGAACGCTGTCCGAAACATTGTTCTCGTCCCGATTGCGACCATTGGGTGTGGAAAGACAACTCTAGCGCTTGCCTTGGTCAAACTCTTTGGATGGGGCCATTTCCAGAATGACAATGTCAAAGCAAAGAAAGGACGAGGCCAGATCTTCGCCGACACCATCTCGTCCCTGCTTGTCACCAACCCTGTTGTCATTGCCGACCGCAACAACCATCAGAAGCGCGAACGCGATCAAATCATCACAGACATCTCCCGAAACGTTCCTGATGCTCGTTTTGTCGCTCTCCACTACGTCCATGACCGCGCAAATTATGACAACATCCGCAATGCGACTCGAAAGCGTGTTCTGGATCGTGGCGACAACCATCAGACAATCCAGGCAGGGTCCAAAGGCCCCAATGAGATCATAGAGATCATGGAAGGCTTCATGCACCGTTTCCAGCCTGTAGATCCTTCTGAGATGCCTGACGAGCTCTTTGATCTGATCATTCATCTCGACCCTACTGTCGAATCGCGCGAGAATCTCGAAGTCATTATTGGGAAAATGTTTGAGACTTACCCAGCTTTGTTCGAGGGCAAGGAGATGCCTACCGATACGGATATGGATGCGGCCATCGAGTGGGCTATGAATGATTACACGCCGGACTTCAAAATGGACCTATCAAAAGGCGGTGGCGGGAACAAAACCACGCAGAACTTCAACAACAATCAGATTCTGCAAAATATGCAGCGAGGTGAGAACCAAAGCAGCAGACAGCAGCCAAAGCAGCAACCAAAGCCTAAGAAGGTACCCCGCATGGAGTACTACTCTGTTAGACTCAACACATCGCGCATCAGTTCCATTCTGGATGCCATGTTCAATGACAGGGATGCTATGACAGCACGCTTTTACAATCAGTTGAAGCAGAGTCGCCGGGTACAGAACGAGTTCCATGTCACATTGATCCACCGCGCTGCTGCTACCCAGAACCAAGCCTACTGGGACAGACTCACCCAGCTTCACGAATCATCCCTGACCACCAGCGCCAATAGCGGATCATGGGAACCTGAGCTTGGCAAATGTTCCGTTCAGCTCGAGCGACTAGTATGGGATGATCGCATCATGTGCTTCGTTGTGCGTCTTAATGGTTCTTCTACCTTCCAGATCTCTAGCGAGAGTGGCATGTCCACTGAAGAAGTGGCGTTCGAGACTGTGAATGCAGTGGCCCATGTTACCATCGGCACCGCATCGCAACAGATCAAGCCCATGGAGAGCAACGCATTGCTGCAGCGCTGGCTGCATGAAGGCTCATCCGAGGAGAATGGAATCAATGAGCTGAGCGTCAAAGGAAATCTCATCCTCGATGGCAGTGTACGAGGTGTGCTGGGCCGTTTGTAGAAAAAATGAGCTGGTGACCATGTGCGTACAAGAACGAACTAGTCAACGAGAAAAAATCTTCTTGATACTAGAGTGTGGATAGGATAAGGAGAAGAGTGTATAGAAGATAACGAACGGTGGATTTAACGCAGCATATTAGGCGTTTTATGCGGCGAAAACTTTACCCACGAATCCGGTAGCTGCTAGACCAGCACCGCCACTACCTCCACCAGTCTTCTGAGGGCGTCGGTATTCCTTGAATGGGTCAATAAAAGTACCTCCTAATGCTGATGCGAAATTGGTCATCACTCCCAGTGTAGCGAATGCTCCAGTCGACAGAGGATCCTAGACTTTCTCCTCGAAGACATTGTGTTTGGGATGTCATCTAAAAAGGAAATATTAGTAGAATAGCAGAAATGGAAGAACAATGCATTCACAGTTTCACATCACAAAGTTCTGACTTGATAATAACACGTTTGTGATGCATTTCGTCTACAATCCGGCGAACAGCTTCCTGTACTTCAGGAGTAAGGCAGTATGTGACTCCCTCGGCGAGGTTTTTGACTCTGACAGATTTGCGTGGTATGGGCTCCAACCCAGCACCCTTACTGGCAATGATGCTGCCCCAAAATACTTGACTTGGAAAAGATCAGTCTCGGCAGACAATTTTCTTTTGTGGGCAAGAGTACAAAGCCAAACTCACTCGCTAAGAGAAGGGATTATAACAGTTGGACTGGCATTGAAGAGCCCGCGCGCGGTTGTCCCTGCGCCACCGTGATGGACAGCAGCAGTAATATGTCTGAAGAGCCATTCTGGATGAAGTGTAAATGGATGAGCTTGGTTCGGAGGCCTTGAGCGTATGCACCGTGAGGACAATCATCCACGTGGAATACTTCATCAGTGTTGGGACTGTCTCCGCCCAATTCACTCAGCATGGAAGTGACAAGGATGAGAAGAATAAGAGCCATACAGACATCAGATCTTCGGGATCGCCGCCTTTAGCGAAAAAGTCTAGACCAGAAGACTGGACAAAATCTTCAAAGCCATCATGTCTAGCTACTCGTACGCGATGGCTACAGTGCAGGAGGGCAACCCCAAGTGCGACAAACGGTCGGACACCTCCCCTGCTTCCAACGACTTGGATGACAATGCTCAAAAAGGGCACTGTTCTCTAGAAATGCGAGCAGGTATGTCCTCGATCGGGGGGAGAGGCTTATCAGCTTTCCCAGAAACGGAAGAGAAGGCGATATTAATGATGTCGTCCGCTATGGACGTGGTTGATGGAGCGCATACGTGCTCTTTAGAGGATCTTGGGTACCATTTACGGCAGCAGAGGTCGAAAGCTGGTCGCCGAGTGAGCATGTAAAGTTTCCTCAAACTCATTTGTTGGGGAACTAGCCTGCTAGGTGACTGGGGTCATCTTTGAGTGATACGGACGCTCCAAGATTACTAGCTTTTGAGGAAGAGCCCATGATGTTTTTGAGGAAGAGAAGCGTAAAGACCATAACAAATATTGAGAATTTTGTGATACGGGCATATGGCGGTCGTTCTTCTGGTTTCGGACCTTACTGGTTTCATGCCCTATGGTCTCATTCATCCTCAATTTGATTTATAGACCTAGCAAGTGCTTTGCGCTTTCCGCTACTTCCGGATCACCATGCTCTGTGAAGAACCTAACTCTTTGTTGTGTAGCCCCATCAGTCATCTCAGGTTGAGTATCAACCCAAAACTTCTTTTCAGCAATACCACTAATGATCTTTTCACACCCTTCGTCAATGTCCATGCCGTAATTCGCCATCATCTCATACATTGCCTTCCTATGCGCCGCACCTGCAGCGCTTTCACCTTTGCCGGCATCAGCGTCAAAGATACTAGATCTGAGCATACCCGGTGTTACGCTCGACACAGATATCGAGGCCTTCTTGAGCTGCAGCTCCAGGAACAAACCCTCCGTGAACGATTGTACCGCGTGCTTTGTCATGATGTACGCTGTCTGGGTAGGCATGACACCGAATGCTCCAATTGAAGATAGATTTGCGATCCAACACTCCTCTTTTGATTCCAACATCTTGGGGATGAAAGCTCGACACCCATGCACAACGCCGTGAATATTGATGTTGAGTGTGGCTTCCCAGCGTGAGAGTGGGATTTCCCAAGTGTACCCAAGCGTTTCGATTCCAGCATTGTTGACGAGCAGGCGAACGCTGCCATACTTTTGATATACGCGCGCAGCGAAAGCGTCGTGTTCTTGTGGTTGGGAGACGTCAAATGTCTCTGCATCGGCTTTGCCACCAGCATCCCGAATTGATTTGGCAACGGATTCAGCCCTGGGAAGCGATACATCGCTCACTACCACTGTCATGCCTAGTGCACCACAGCGACGGGCCAAGCCCGCGCCGATACCAGCCCCTGCTCCGGTAATCACGGCTACCCCTCCTTCGAGTTTCTTCTCTGGTTCTGTGGCAACAGGAGACATTATGCACAATTCGGAGTCTAAAGAGTGGGAGTAGTGTGCTGATCAGAGACAACAATGCTTCATTTGGGTGTACCCTGATGTCGCTACCCCTATATACTACGGCATCCAATGTGGTAATGCTTACTTGGGAACAAATCATGTGACAGGATAGAGAAAGTTGAGTCAGTCAAGCTGACAACCCTCATATCCACATTGTCAAACCGAAACGGTGTGTTTGGGAGTTTCAATTGTGGTTATTGTATTTGACTTCCAAATCCAACTTGCACAATGAGTGACATTGGTTATCTGTTATTGGCTAAACTTGGCGTAGAAATTTCATACTAGCAAGATCATACGTTACACATTCGAACATGACCTTAGGAACCATGTTCTCATCACTGTTAACCCTGAAACTATAGAGATCATGCAATCGGTCCATCTATGAGGAGAAGTCCGCTCATATGAGAGCAGACGAATCCTCAGTTTCCAGACTTGCAATGACTTCGCGAACGGCTCTCACTACAGGCGCAAAGGTTCTCTCAGGCTCCTGAATCATCGGTGAATCCATGTTGTTATGACAAATTGCCACCGCGATTCTGTCGCGCAGATCTGCCCAAGCAATTGAACCTCCAGCTCCAGGACTATAAACAATCTCGCGATGGTCGCCGACTAACGGGTCTGAAGCATGTGGCTCTCCCCCTAACCAGTAGCCTGAAGCACCAAACCAAACAGGAATTGGCAATACTTTATCTTGGTCGTGGCAGCCCTTTCGAGGGCGTGTGAGACTTGCCGCTCGCCCTTTGGACAGAAGTCGGATACCGTCTAGTTCTCCACCCTCAGCTATTACCGCGAAGATACGCGCGACGGAAGATGCGTTAGCGATCGCACCAGCACCTGGATCAACGCATTGTTGCACAATAACTTTGTTGTGCACATCGGCTCCTGGAAAGACAGCGTCTGGAGTGATGCCATGCTCATCAACGATAGGGAATGAGTTGCCTCCATACAGCGTTGCTACCCGATCAAGCTTGTTACTGGGGACCCCAAGATAGAAGTCGATAATTCCTAGTGGTTTGCAGATGTCCTCATAAACAAAATCCTCAAACGACCGATGGGCAGTATCTGTCCTACGCACCACTTCTCCGAGAATCCAGCCCCAAACAAGTACATGATACGCGTTCGCCTCGCCTGGTGGAAAGATTGGTGTCGACTTGGCAACGTGCTTCACCATCCACTCCCAGTCGGCCATAAGCTCAGGTGTTATTTCTGGTGGCATTTGTGGAATGCCAGCCCGATGCGAAAGCGCGTCCTCGATGGTGATGGTTTCTTTGCCGTTGACTGCGAATTCGGGCCAGTGCTTGGAAATGGGATCGTGCAGTTCCAGCAAACCGCGGTCGGCTTGCATGTGCACGGCGAGTGCAGTTATGCCCTTGGTGACGGAAAAAATGGGAAATAGAGTCTCTTTTGTCACTGGGTCATTGCCCGTGTTCGTCAAAGTTCCTGCTACGGCATCTACAATGAGTCTTCCGCGATAGTAGACTGCGACTCCGATGCCAATCTCGCCCAATTCGATAGACTTTTCTAGTGCAGCAGTGATGCGGGCATTTTCGGAGCTGGAAAGAGTTTTGGCCATTCTGAAGCAGCGTATGGGTTGGGTGCAAAGGGTGCGCTGATGATTCTCGGTGGAGACGGCCGTTGCTACCTCTGACGAGACAAATCATGTCCCTGATGTATGCATCTATCGCCTGGCCATGATTCTCATGGCGAAGTCGATGCCAAGACGACTGACACTGTCCGAGTGAATCAGTGCATCAAATCCACATTATATAGAATAAGCGACCACCAGCGAGAACGACGACTCAGCTTCCGACGGCACATCAAAAAGCACTGAAACCATGACTTTCAAAGTAGTGCTATTCCTATATCGGAAACCACGTCTTTCACTCGGCGAGTTCAAGCAGTTGTATGAGGAATCGCACGTGGCCCTCGTCAAGAAACTCACGGGCAATCTTTTCCCACTGTCGCACACTCGCAGATACCTGGCTGAGGAAGACCGTCCAGCCACGGTGCAGTTTGACGCCATTACGGAGATGACTTTCGTCGACCATAGCGCCTTCGTTGCATTTTCGGCTAGGCTGCTGGCGGACGACAATGCCGCGCTCATTGCCGCCGACTGTGAAAAGTTCCTGGACGGTGCCAAGACGAGCATGGTGATAGTGGACGAGGTCATCGAGACCACGGGGGAAGGGGCGGCTTAGGAAATGTCATGTCAATCATCGAACGAAACAAATGCTCAGTGTGCCGTGCATGTCTATGTCCGTGTGCAAGTGGCTGGCCTGCAACCCCGCATTTATGCTTTAGCGATTGTACCCCGTGGGGCACGGGAGCGTATACCGTACCGTATATCGTATTCTAGGGGCATGCATTCGATAAATATGTACCACGACCTGTGCCTTGCCCTTCACTTGCCCGTGTCCTTCGTGTCTTCTTTCCAGCATGCGAGTGGATCCTGTTTCACCGACGCCAGACTCATGCCATGTGCCCGGATCCCCGACTGCAGCGCGCCGTGCCAAAAAGCGCGCGACGGATCGCAAGAGTCAGCGAACCCATCGCGAGCGCCGCCGTGCCTATGTGCAGAATCTCGAGGAGAAAGTGGCCGTATTGACTGCCGCCAGCAGCACTGATGAGCGTGTGGCCGCCCTGTTGGCCGAAAACGAAGCTCTTCGGAAGCGGTGCCATGACCTCGTGGTGCAGCTTAGCCGCATCCGGACCCTTGCCTGTGAAGCCGTCACAGGAGAACAACCCGACGAGGAATCGCGGCCAGAAATGGAGCATGAAAATCAGAGACAGAGCACCGCGGCCGCAACAGCAGCAGTAGTATCAGAGGCAGAGGACGAGACAAGCATCATGGGACATGCCGTTACCGACCCTGCCCTCTTCCAGTTTGACCCCCTCGACGACAATTTTGATTTCTCTGACGATTTCGCCCTTCAATCCTCCAAAGAGTACCATGATGAGAGGAGCGCAGCCCTCCAAAGTCCCTCCAGTATGCCTGTTGAAACCAATGATCATGAAGGCCTCCTTGATCCACTCGCAGCCGGGGAAGGTGTCGTTACAGGCTACCTCGTATCGTCCGAAATCGTCGCTCTGGACACCATTACTGCAGAAAAGGCCTCTCTAATTGATGTAGCGTACCCTTTGTCTGCTTCGCCGCCCATTCCAAACTATTGCCGCCCACAAGGTTATGCAGACAGACTTATTCATGCAATGCTCGAGGAAGCAAGAGGTGAACACGAAGCCGGCAAATTCGACACTTCAAATCCATCTTTGGCCCACCTTCTTGCGCAGGGTCCCAGGGACATCTTGTCCTTCCGCTTATTTCATTACATTAAACAGTACGGGCCTATTCCAATGCACTGGATGCTAGCTACGTTTTGGGTACAGTATCTTTTCTTGCGAGTAAGTCATCAGGGGATCTTGACATATATATGCTATAGTACTCATCCAATCACTAGTGGAATGTGCTTAAAACCCCTGAGTCCTACGCTCTCGTTCCATACTTCCTTCGCCCTACACCGCTTGAGCATACCGTTCCGCACCGCCTGTCCGTCAATATGCTCGTTTGGCCCGACATTAGGCAAGCGTTAATTCGCGACGCCCTAACCGTCTCTCCAGAAGATGTCGGCGCTGAATTACTCAAGAACCTTTCTCCATACTGGCCACCATCCTTCGGAATTTGCGGCGATTTAATTGCCAGCATGGACGTTTATAGGATGATTGAAGTTCAAGCGGTACGATATGATTTTTGGAAAGTTGGGGCAGGATTTCTCGACAAATATTCTCAATACAGAAATTGTGATCTCGGGCTTGATTTTTGAGGCCATTTCAAGTATAGACTATAGCTTTGAATGGGTTTACACTTGGTGGCTCACATCCGTTCTAGGTTGAACCTCCAGGAGTTTGTGCCGTGAAGGACTTCTCAAGGAAACGCAGGATACCTTCCCAGCAATCAACGACATCATTCTTTCTGTATTTCTTGTGACCTTCCGGATAATGGGAGAACCCATGAATCGCTTCTGCGTATTCTTTGACACGAACTTGCACGCCAGCCTCCTCCAGCTTTTGACAATACTGCATGGCTTCACCCCTCAAACAATCCAATCCTGCGAGAAAGCATGCCACTGGCGCAATATTAGATCGTAACTCTTCTAGCAATTCCACGTCCGCTAACAAAGGGCCAATAAATATTTGCCGCTTATCCACGACGGGCGGTAAATAAGATCCTTCCATCAACTCTGCCACCCACACCGGAATAGATTGAGCTTGCACCTCTGAGGGTGAATTTGCAAACCGCAAACGGTAAAGCTGGTGACAGGCTGTACTTGGATACAAGAGAACTTGAGCCACTTGTCGGTAAGTCTTTGGAAGACCATCTCGAAACTTGGCGCATGGCCCCGTTTTAAAGGCAGTCAAGAGAGAGAGCGATGCAGCCAAATTCCCTCCAGCAGAGTTTCCCAGAAAGGCGACGCGGCTCGGATCAATAGCTACGCCTAGCTCACTCTCTCCACCAGGAGACAAACACCACTGCAAAACTTGGTAAACCTGAAGAAGGGCGTGTGGAAAGGGATATCTTGGAGACTTGGCATATTCTACTGATAGAACTACGGCGTTCAGCTACGTGGGATCAGTACATAGATGCCCTCACATATGGGTTAAGAGACTGACTTCCTCAGATAATAGTCGATCATTCCGTTCGCCATCTGACGGTTGTCCAAGAATAAAGCCGCCTCCTTCGAATACAAGAATGATTGGTAACGACTTCCCCGGTTGCTCAAAGTGCTTTGGAATGCAGACGGCGTATTTAACACGACCGTTGCCTAGGCCGGGTGTATCTATATAGCCATGTTTGGTGAAGAGAGAGCCGGTACCTGTAAACAATGTGACAGCTTGGCGAAGAAGATATGCTACGCAATGGAGGTAAAGCGAGTAGAGCAATGAATAGCCAGAGCCTCTGGTGAGCTGAGGTGCTTGGATGTCGGTTTGTCTCATGGTGAAAGTGGAATGACCGACAAATCGGTCAACAGCCGTATCTGAGAGACATGGACGAGAGTTCGACTGCTAATCTCACCTAGCAATGATGGGGTCGCCTTGGCATGATTCAGTGGAACTGACATCAGTTCGGCGCAGCTGACAGATTCTTAGCGAGCAGGGTTGCTCAATGATCAAGCCAATATGGTCACGTCTCTTGACAGGGCAAATAGATGAGCCTTGATATTTACGTTCGCTTCATTGCAGACGGTGAAGTCGTCATTGAGATCGTGGAACTCCTTCAATAAAGCAACATGATTACTGCCGAAATCAGCAAACACTTGGACGACACCGTCAGCGCCAACGGGACTTCTGCTACAACCTGCGCGCTGACAGAGTCTGTACAAAAAACTCCTGAATCAATTGTCAATGGCAACAGTACGCATGGAAGAGCCCACATTGCAGAGCGGGACCCGATTTCCGGTTTGGTCAATCAGTGGCATTCGCAACCAAGGAAGATCCGCATCATTCATGTTGGTGCTGGTGCTACTGGGCTATGTGCAGCCTACAAGATGCGCAAGCAGCTGCAGAATTATGAATTGGTCTGCTATGAAAAAAACCCATCTATAGGGGGCACTTGGCTTGAAAGTATGGTCTTATACATCAAGTATAGATGAACAAAATGCTGACATAATTGATAGATCGTTATCCTGGGTGTGCATGTGACGTGTAAGACTCACTTTGTGACGGTGAGAAGACGACTAAAGATTTCCAGTCCCGCTCACATCTACACATATACGTTCCTACCAAACCCAAAGTGGAAATCTTACTATGCCGTATGTTAGAACCGAATTGCTCAATGCGAATATACATTGATTAAGGATAATGGCAGTACTCCCCAGAGATCCTTGAATACTTCGAGAGATTCTACCACGATCAAGCTTTAGAGGAATTCGTGAAGCTGAATCACAAGATCCTCGCGGCTAGATGGCATGAAGATAAGGGAGAGTGGGAAGTCGAAATCGAGCACGATGGCAAGACGTTCACCGACTGGTGCCATATCCTTATCAATGGTTCTGGTCTTCTAAACCGATGGAGATGTATGACAACCTAGCTTCTCAGCACAATATCATATTCTGACGCTTTAGGGCCTGATATCAAGGGCTTGCACTCGTTTCAAGGACCGGTGCTGCATTCAGCGCACTGGGATGGTAGGTTGCTCTAGTCTTGTGCACGCAGAAACGTTTCTTTACTGACTGATAGACTCTGTTGACTACTCTGGCAAGCGTGTTGCGGTTATTGGTACTGGTTCCTCGTCAATCCAAATCGTTCCTCAAGTTCAGAAAGGTATGGTCCTTTTCTTCAATGGATTCAGTCTTTCTCACCCTGATACTGACTGATCCCCCAGTTGCGAAGAAGGTAGAGTGCTATCTGAGAAGCCCTACATGGATCGCGCCACCAATTCCTCGTGTTAAAATTGATCTTCCTGACCCCGAGAATCCAGACCTAGAGGAGATTGCAAATCCACTCATACAGCAATACTTTTTCCGGAAGGATGAGATAGAGTACCTGGTGAACAGACCAGAAGAACACCTCAGCTATCGAAAGAAACTTGAAGCTGCTATCAACCGAGGTTTTGCAATATTCTATAAAGACACTGAAGCATCTCACATGGCGGAATATTACATGAAGAGCGAAATGATCAAGAGGCTAGGAAGCCACAGCGAGCTTGCAGAGAAGTTGATTCCGAAGTGGCCGGTTGGCTGTAGGCGTTTGACGCCCGGTGACGGTTACCTTGAAGCCCTTATCGAACCGAATGTGGAGTGTCACTTCAAGGAGATCGAAGCTGTCAACGAAACAAGTCTGATCACAGCGGACGGTCTCCATCAGGAGGTCGATGTGATTGTTTGCGCCACGGGCTTCGACATGGCTTGGACTCCCCACTTCGAACTACACGGAGTTGATGGTGTTGACATCAAGCAGGCATGGCTTCCCACCCCCCAAAGCTATCTTGGCATCGCTGCTCCAAACTTCCCAAATTATTGGGTCATGAACGGACCCCGGGGGAATTTGGGGAATGGAACAGTGCTGCCTTGTTTAGAAACACAAATTGAATACGTTATCGCTGCCGCAAAAAAAATGCAGACAGAACGTATCAAGGCACTGGATGTTAGGGCGGACATCACAGACAAATTGAACGAGTACGTGGACAATTGGATGACTACCAGTGTCTTTAGCGGCGCATGCAAGAGTTGGTATAAGAACAACACTGTGGACGGCAAAGTCATGTGTTGGGGTGGATCGGTGAGCTTCATCCGTTCACACTACTTGACATACTATTATTACTAACACGTCTATATAGTCGATTCATTACCTTAAAACTATCAAAACGCCGAGATGGGAGCATTATAACATCCGCTATCTTGACGACGACCCTTGGGGGTTTCTAGGCAATGGCCGGATCCGAGCTGAGGTTGAAGACGATTCTGAGGGTATGACGACCTATATACGCAACGAAGATGTTCCTTGGGAGCTACATTAGATCTAAGATAGTCACAATAAGCACATTCTGTCGTAGGTCATCATATTATTTTGGGAACAATCGTTCGTTAGCCCAGCCCACGCGGACATTCCTACCTTGAGAAGGCTATTTCGATCATGGCCGTTCCTTTCTACATAGTCTCCGAAACTGCTGAAGATAGGCTTCGGTGTTTTCTACTTTCTTTAGAATCAAAGATATGTATCCAGGCCGAGAAGCAAGGTTAATGTCCACTTTAGCACTTGACCGCATTATTAAAGGACATATCGATGAAAGCTTCAATCACCTAAAACTCTCAAGAAGACCAGATATTTGCCACAATTCCGCATATTCTAATTAAGCTACAGCCTCTAATGGGGCTTCTCGACGAATTTCATTCTAACGCAATGAGCTTCCAACCCTTCCCACTCAACATTGTCATCTTTAAAAGCAATCTCCTCGTTCTCATAGCCAAGAACAATGCAACGCCAAGTAGTTTCCTCCATATCGACAGCATATGCATCCTTCTTAGCCGATTCATGACCCGTCTTATGCACAAAATCTACAGCTTTATCTGCTCCGGTTGTGTCGTTCCACACGAAAACTTTTTGTACGTGTTGCTGTACCATGCCCGGTGGCTTAAACTCGTAATGCCGCACCAGTGGGCGACCAGAAACAAAGATCTTGTCGATGCACGCAATAACAGGTTTGAATGCGGGAGTTTGCCAAAAGTCCCAGTGATCTTGTATTTTCTCCCAGTCTAGCATCCAGATCAGGGTATGTGGATCTGACAGGGAGAAGCCATATGATTGCCGTATTATGCCCTTTCCTGGAGTTGTGTTTTGAATAATTTGCGTTTCAAAGTACTCTAGCGTAGCGGCGGATTGAGCGTCCTTGAGTTTGAAGATGGCAATTTCTGTCACAGGTTTATCTTGTGCAGGTTTGTACTGGCTAAGAACCGCTGCGTAGGCTGCCATTTGTTCCTGTGTGGCCATAATTGTTAAAAGAGAACAGAGGTCCGAATCGGGCCTAATGAACAGTTCTTGATAAGACAGCGGCCGTCTCTACGAAGGAATATAAAGTAAAATATGGGTCTCTGAGCATCGTGTTCATGAGAAATTCGCGTGTCAGTTATGATGATAAGAAACGTGTTAGGTCATTACTTGTGCTGACCAGTGTGGGGTATGATAATGACTCAGTGTCGTAGTGAGGTCAGTCTAGCTGACATCGCCGACTTAGGACAACGACACAGGAGCACACTTTCCGGTGCTGATCATTGGCTGTTTTGGGCACAGACATGATGTTTGGGCCAGACCATAGGTACCTAGTACGAAGTGCTCTACAACGGCGGATTATCGACATCACTATCGAAATCATCTCAGTACAATCTGCTGATAGTAAATTGTCAGATTTGTGGCTGTGCAAGGTCCTGTTGATGAACAAACTTTATCGAAGTAGCAGTGAAGCCTTGCGAAACCCACTCAACCTTGACCATTTGACCCAAGAACCAAGTCGATTCCTAAACCAACTCCAGCATGAGTTGCCTTGTAAATTAAGGGATAGAACAGTTCAGCAGCCTTCCCTTGTATGACAACAGTCACCACCATTCAGTGGCTCAGAATACTGTCAGAAATCACTCATATCACAACTTATACAATGTCCCTTTTGCACTCGCTCGATGTACAACATTGAAAACATGAAGCGAACCCAGTCCAGGATTTCTAACACAATGAATTTACAGCAGGCCCAAGAATTTGAGCGTAGCATCAGCTTGGAAAGCCGGAATATGACCTCCACCCTGAACTTCATATCCAACAAGTTCGGTACCATCACCATAGACAATCTTCTTCCAGTTCGTCGTAGGGTTGTTGGTCTCATTCTTCGTGAACGTCAAACCTTTAACGCCACTCCACTGATCCAATTGCGCTTTCAGGTTGTTGATTGTGACGGCTGTGTCCGCTGTTCCATGGACAATCATCACCTTAGGGTATGTTCCGTTGAAGCCTGGATCGCAGCCTTTTGCAAGATCAACCCATTGCTGTTGGGTATATTTCGATGCTTTTTGCCCCAGGGGGCAGGTTGTGTCAGACGACAATGGAGTTGAGTAAGGAGCACCAGCCCAGCAAGCAGCAGGGACACCCGAGTATGATACTGCACCCTTGAAAACATCTGGATAGGTTGCTGCAAGCACGTTGCTCTCCATAGCGCCGGACGATCCTCCGATAGTGAAGACTTTGCTCGCATCGCCGTGGTACGTCTTCAATGCGTACTTGGCCATTGCTGCAAGACCCTGAGAGTCACCACCGCCATCGTGTTTCAGCGACTTAGCAGAGTGACAATCCCAGCAGTTGAAGCCCTGTTGTGCGTTGGACGTTGGGTAGAGAACCACAAAACCAAGCTGATCGGCATACTTGTCCAAACCCACCATGGAGCGGTACTGAGAACCGGAGCCACCACATGGGTGAAGCTATAAGACAGTCAGTCTTCAGATCCAGAGTCCATGTATACAGAGAACATACAGCGAGCACAACTGCTGGGTTGTCCGCGATCTTATCGGGGGTGTAGACGATAACAGCTGGCAGTTTCGATGGATTGTCGCCCCAATCCGAAACGGTTGTCGTCTTACCAGCGAGACTAAGAGCGGCAAACGCTATTGAAGCATAGAAAGTCGTACGGAGAGAAGGCATCGCTGTTGACTTTGCTGTGAGTTGTCAACTGAGTGTCCATTTTACCTACTTCGCCAGGCTGTGCTTTTGTATTCCCCCGAATTCAATTACATAGGCAAAATTGATCGACTATATATTACCCAGTAAGTTGAGATGAAAGTATGGCTTATTGTGCGGCTAAATCTGCACCACTTTGACGGCGTTGCTGGTCGTCGGGGATGGAAGTCGGGACATGGCCAATATCCGTTCGCGGGGCACAGTTAAAACGGCTGCACAATCGGCAATTTTCAGGAATTCTTCGAACATGACCGCTAATTATTGTAAAAGTCAACGTGTTCGTAAACTTATAATCACAAGAAATTCAAATAATTGGTTTTGTACTAGCACGGTGGCTTCTTCGCCACGCAGAGGTGGAAGTATGCCACTATTCACGCCCTTGATTTAAACAGTACGTTTAGACCAGTATCAGGTATAGCCATTGTCGCGATGTATGTCTCTTTCGGTCTTGTCCCGGGCGCCAATTCTATGTCATATTGCAGGATCATGATTGCAAACATGATCTTCATCTCATGAACAGCGAAAAATCGACCCGGGCTACGTGTGTCAGCAGTTGACTTAATTATAATACTGAACAATAGGAACAGCTTATAGGCTTACCATGGATGCCTTCCGTGACCAAACAAATGAAAATCTGTGCCGGTGGTCACAACCGTTTTCTCAAGCACTGGTAAATCCGCTCGCGTCTGAACGAATCGAAAGCCCTCGAAATCCTCAGGATTGTTGTAAGAAGTAGGGTCACGATGCAAGATCCGGCTAGGGCTAACCACTTTTGCGCCGGCGGGGATAATCGTCCCGTCAGAAAACGTAAAGCTTTGTTTCGCGTGTCTTTGCATGGCAGCTAGTGATGTTAGATTTCCATGAGCTACACATACATTAAAGAAGAATTGTAAAGACTCACCTAATCCGGCTACATTGAAACGCGCCGATTCACGTAAGAAACTGTCCATGTAGATAAGATTCTGGATAGTTTCATGCGTGATTTTTCCATCTACTAGATTCTTAGTCACTTCAGCCCGTAACGTCTCCATATATTTCGCAGGCTCTGCCGCCAAAGAGTATATGGCAGCTGTAAAGGTCTGTCATGGGATTGATGTGAGCTCTTTTGTTGTCCTCCTGTTGAAAGCTAACGTACCATAGTAGTGGTATGAACAGAGGCCACATTGAGGGCCATGACTCTCTCGACAAGTTGGTATGCGGTTTTTTCGATAGGCGGCGCCGCGTCGATAAGCCATTGGATCAAGTCGTCCGGCTTCTTGCCATCTGGGAACTTGCAGGCTAGGCGATCCTGTACCGTCGGTCCAAGAAACTCCATTGCTTTACGCATACACTTGGAAACGGGCAAGACCTTAACGAGGTATCTACAGGACTTAGCTCTGATGCGGGTTCATGGCCTGCTATGCTGTGGGGGGTATTACCCTTTCATCCAATGCGGAAATAACCGGAGTACTTCTGCAGAGATGACCACCGCTTGAGCATAATCGGTTGCATTTTGGAGGTATTCTGTGTTTCTATCTGGGAGACTAGGATCAGTATTAAGATGATTGGGGAGCAGGTCGGGGTCATCTTACAGAAGTCTCCACCAACGAAAATCTTATTGCTGACTCGCGCCACGGTCATTGCGATAGTATCGTATAAAGGGATAGGTGTCCAATCTTTGTGAAAAGTCAAATTACGTTTACATCCAAGATTTAAACCGTCTCAAACCTTCACTTGATCCAATCATGTCTTGGAATGCCACTTCCACTTCTTCTGCCATGTCCGCTGTGAATTGCGGTATATTTGGTGTAATTTGTTTGCGAACTACAACATTGTGGTAGGTCCTGTATGCGACCCCGTAGCCCATTGTGAAAGGGATCTGCTGTGCCTATCAAATTTACTTAGCAGCTCCTTGAAATACCTTGCGGTGTCGATATCGATAGTTCGGAGCGATGCAGTCGCAAGAGGAACTCATATATGCGTTCCAGCTCAGCCACAGGGTATTGGTTCACGGACTTACGTCGTTGGCACCATCTTGCATGTTGAGAACGGAATCCGGAGCCTTCATGTATTCTGCAACCTTTTCCTTGGTCGTCACAAGCACGAACTCGTCCGAAAGAGTAGCAACACGGAAAATACCATTCCCAGTTTTCCTCATACCTTCTTTCACAAGTCCAACTGGATTGCGCATGAATTTGACTCCTGCTATCCATGAACCGAAATATGGTATAGGCCAAAACCCAACCGAAGGCACTTTCGGCTATGATGTGATACATCAGTGTATGGCGATAAAAGTATTACAATCGCGGAACACGATAGTGTTAGAGAAGAGTAGGCTTACAGTTCGCTGATAGTAATGCGCCCATCTTGTGACAAGAGAAACAACCAAAAATGCACCTAAAGCATTTACGATACTAAATGCAAAAGTTCCAATAATTGCTGGTTCTAGATCGGAACTATAGGTAGAGTCGCGGTCAGCCATTTTAAGACAGAAGACGAAATCTCCTCGCAAGAAAGGTTGTTGGCCAAATTGTACCTAGAGTACTAGAATATAAAATGCATTGCTGGCGTGGACATGCAAGGTATTGTCAGTTCAACTGACATAATTACCCCTTCTTACTACACGATGAAAACCGGCTAAGTATATGTAGTATAGCGAATACGTCAGTAAGCGAAGCGAAGCAAACTTGAAACGCCCTCCCGCTGACAAGTAGTCGGCATACCAGCTGACCGGTCTGCCATACGTAACGGGCACTATGTCGAACCTTTCTGTGTTGCTCGTGATCGCGTATTCCAGCAAGGATAGAATGATGTAGGCTTTATCACCGCCGCTTGTGTGGGGTTGTTGCCCTATAGCATATCGGTCTCTTTGACACCAATTTTACAGGTGTTTATAAGGCTGGTATCTAGGTGTAAAAGACTGCGATATCTAGGTGTAAAAGAGACCGATAACCAGGTGTAAAAGAGACTAGTCTTTAGTAGAAAAAGACACCATTTATTATTCTCTTTTACACCTGGCTATCGCTCTCTTTTACACCTGGCTACTATTCTCTTTTACACCTCACTGTCGCCCTCTTTAAGACTAACAAATGCAAACATACACTAATAAAAAGACACCGATAATAAGCTCTAAAATTACTTAACCTTAGTTAAATAGCCTCTAACTCTATCCTTCCCCTCCTACCCTTTCCCCCTGCCTTCTGCCTTCTGCCTTCTGCCTTCTGCCTTCTGCCTTCTGCCTCCTACTGCCTCCTTTATCAAGATCTACGCGTATAGAAATTGCGTAAATCGACAGAAAAAGAAGGTTTCAGAAGAAGAGCGTAGAGGGCCAACCTACTATAGCAATCTAAGAATTACTAAGAGACAAAGTTTAGTACTAAACACTAGCATTTCTGTCCCTATTAGATTCTTGCCTATCTTATTAGATTATTGCCTGTCTTATTAGATTCTTTCCTGCCGCTTACTACTGTTTTGCTTGCCAAAAAAAATCGGCCTTTTTAATACTAACTAGTATCAGTGTCTCTAAACCCTGTTTTTCGTTGGTGTCTTTGACACTATTTAAAAGTTGTCAGTCTTATTTACACCGACGATAAGCTATAGGGTGGGGTTGGGCTGGACGTCGATTCGAACACTTTTCCTTTCGCCGACAAGGAGTGTTAACATCCAGTGATTCGTTTGTCTAGTCCCAGAAGTGGTAGTAATCGAATGATAGACCGCATAGATTCTTTTAACAGCGTAGGCTAGCATTTCGTCCTTCTTGTTGGCAGGCACGTAGGATATTGGTTTAGCTGCGGCTGCCTCTCTTGCGGCTCGCTGCTAGGCAGCGATAAGAGCCAAAGGGTTGGAGCTCTGACCAGACATGTCTTCCGTGGTATTCAATATATAGATTTTGTCTCACACAAAGTCGGAGCGCAGGTGATTGATGTCGGAATAATGACAAATGCGCTGACGATAGGCTGATCGCCAAATTGAGACAGGGATTTCTTCGAAAGAATGGGACTGGGACTGATAGAGTATCTGAAGAGAGCATTGTCGATCGGGAGATACCATCATTCTTATAGAACTTCTAATGGAGCTTATAGTGAACCGCCTAGAACTACTATGAAATCTCTTGACACTGAGCTATGTTGTGGTGTAATCGAAGCTGATACTGTCGTTTCATAATTGTGACCGCGAGGACCTATAGTTTCTTCAATCCCGATGTGAAAGCAGGAATCAAATTTAGCCCATGCGAGGCTCAGCTCAAGCAGCGTGCGGCGCAGTATTTCAACGCAACCCTCTACCCTTGAGTCTTCGGGAACCGCCCTCGAAGCTCAATGAACTGGGCATACCATTTAATGCCTGAGTATCAGTATATGGTACCAAATTAGGCATCTATCCACCTTGATAGGTAGGTTTAATTGCACCGAACGCAAGAAACTTTGCAGATAAGCTTCTTGTTGTATCGGATTCTGCAGGTATCAACAGTATCAAGATCAAGTTGGACATGATAAGACATACCAAATGTACTTATCGATATCTCAACTACATTGCTTGTTTGTTTCATTGCTCGAATGGATCGGCGTAGAAGCCGATCAAGTGTGGATCCCAATTACCCAGCGGCGGATACAGTGCCTGCTCGACAACCACCACCTCTTTCGAATTGATGATCATGCATCCCTGATACGAGTCTGTATCATTGATTCGGATGCTGGTCTTTTTCCAGACCAACGGGCGGCTGTGCACCCGGCAAGGATGTTAGGCGACAACCCGAAGTTGACGGGATGAAGTCGTATGACAAACTACCAATGTGTTTTCTAGGAGAATCGTAACGAATGATTCAATTCATTGGCAAGATGGTGATTGTGGCACAGTGAAACAGCAATCCTTTCACGGGGATAACTGGTCTTGCGTCCGATTAATGTAGTTTCGCGCCTATTTCCAGGTGAGGATTTCCATACGCCGCAACAGGCGCAGCAAGAATTACACCTGATGAAAACCCTAGACCACAGTACTCGCTCTCATTAATCAGATATCCCTGTCTGAGAGCTCAACACCCAATTACATGCAAGCAGAGTCAAACGATCCTTAGCCGCCAACAACTGACGCCTCCTTCATCTCGTCCAGATACTCGGATTATACAGCCTGATGCTGGGGTTAGTCACGTTTCCCACCCATTTCGTGGTCTTTTTCACCTCTTGTCTGACAGAGCGTCCCAAGTCCAGTGGCACCGACAATCAGTACCAAAGAAGCAGCACTCCAAGCAAGCAGTAAAACCAGCCCACACTTAGTCGTGGTCTCTTTGCTGTTTGATCTCGGCGACGTTCGCCTTCGGTGATCTCTTCCATCACTATCGCTCCCACACGAACGTTTCTTCGGTTTCCAATGCCGGCGAACTTGTCTTTTGGGGTTTCCCTTCATCGCTATCCGAACTAAAAATGGAACCTCTTCGCCGCGTTTTCTTCTCGCCATCTGATCCCAATGAGCCTCGCCTCGGATGGCGCTTTTTACGCCGGTAAAACGCCGTCTCGCGCTCCGGTGTCGGAGATCTTCGCGACCCTGAGTACACTTTGACGACTGGAGGTCGTTGCGTTGCAGGTTTGTCGCTATCGAGGTCAGGCAGGACGATAGAGGCTTTCTGGTTCAAGTATTTTTCTCCAACGACTGTCAGCCATGTCGCTAGGGATGAGCGCGTGTTGCCCGTCGGCGGACCTGTCGGTTGGGGTGGAGGTATCGAAACTCCTGCATGTCTAGAAGGTCTACTCGATACTGACGTGGGATAGTAGTGTTTTTGCTGCCTTTGTAGACATGCGGTGTGCACGTAGCAGGGCCCAAAACAGTACAGACAGACCCATAATCCGGATGTGAGGGAAATGTTTGTGCCGCAGTGATCGCATATGAACGTGGGTAGCAAAACAGCTTCAGCTTCGTCTAGACCTTTCAGTCTGCCCCAGGCCTCTCTGGCATTTGCCTTGTCCATTACTGCGTTGAAAATCTTTCCCAATTGTGCGAATGCAAACCAGTCATTTGAGATATCTCCGTCAGTCAGAACGCTTATGCAGAGGCCGATGGTATCTTTGACAATAGGGATTCCGCTTTCTTTGTCTTGAACGCTGAGATAGTGTGCTTGACAGCAGAGCAGCGGTATGTCCAGCCACTGATCAACATTCCCCTGGAGCTCCAAAAGCTTTCGTCCGTAATCACCCGCAGTCTCCAGCAAAGCTTCATCCAAGTACGACCGGGCGAGGGGATCGACAACAGAATAGATTCTTGTCCCAACGACACAATCTTCCGCTGGCTTGGATGGCTTGACAAGATTGACTGCTTCTTGCCATAGACGTATAGCATCAGCTTTCCTGCGTCCATTTCCGCACGCATCGAGGATCTGGCCAAACACGCGCTTGATGTGGAATAGTTCTGCAGGACTGTCTTCAGCAGCTTTGATGGCCTCTGTGGACAAGTTGTCGATCATATCATTCCAATTCTTCGAGTCTTTAGTCTCCGTGGCGAGAACATATTTGGCAAACTCTTTTGTACCCAGGAACTCGTAGACAAGGCGGTCCAGATATGACTTTTCGAATGCGCCCTTGTGGGGCTCGACTCGTTTGCTCAACTTCTTAAGGAACTCGACACTACGAGTCCATTGGCTAGTGTCGTGGTAGATCTGTAACACCTCTAGATACTTGCTGTATCGCGTTCGATCGTGATCGAGACTCTGTAGGATCAAGCTCGCGGCCTCTGGAAGAAATCTTGCCGTCCTCTTCGGCTTCCCTGTCTCGGAATGCAACCCTTCTCGCTCCATGAATGCTAGTTCCAAGAAGATATCAGCGACAAGAATCGGATCTGTTCCGTTTAGCATCTTGTCTCCGGTAGCTTTATTCAGTATCCTCTCCGTCGCCCTTAACAGAACTTCTCGAGCTCTAGGGAGATCTTGCTTGAATTTCATTTCATCGGCAATGGTTCGGTATGCCAGCAAACTGTCCTCCCAGAGACTGCGGTTTACCTTTTGGACTTCAGCCATAAGTAAATCCGCTGCTGCATGAGCTGGTCCATCGTCATTGTCACAGACACTGAGGTACAATCTGGCAACTTGAAGCTTCCACAGCCAAGCCTCTTCAGGCCCAGGTTCTAGCTCTCTGTATGCCCATTCTACAATCGTTTGGATCTTTTCGAAGGGAAATGATTCGGGAAGTTTGTCCATTTGTGTCCCAGTCTGCAGCTTCTGCGAGATTACAGACTACATGCTTTAGTGACGGCAGGTTGGAGAAAGCGACAATCTTACCTTGTCGATGAACTCGATCAAGAAGTACACTGCCGTGAGTTGTGCTCGGCGAGTATATGTGTTCTCTAGAAACAAGCGTCTAGCCAACTGCTTTGCGCTCTTTCTCAATAGGACCGCGTATCCTTTTCCAGCCTCTTGTTCTTTCAGAAACTCTTCAACCAAATTTCTTAGTGACTCTTCGATCCCTTCGAAAACAGCTGAGTTGCGCAAGAGACGATTCATTTTCTCTGCCCCTTCATCTGTGCATAGCCAGCGTTGGCGATTTTGTTCAAGCCGCTTGCCCTCAGTGAGCCTCCATGAGCGATGGCTCATAGCCTTTGAGGTTGTCCAAAAGAGCGAATCGACATAACACGTGTCCTGGAAAGACTTTGCCAGCCATTTACCAAGTTCAGATTTCATCCCATGATTTGCATTTCCCAGGTCTATATTGCCCAGGTGATGCAATAAATATTCGCCTGCGTACTCATGAAGCCCTTGGCTCTTATCAGACATTAGTACTTCGAGACAATTCAATGAGATTCTGATATGTGCATTCATTGCGTCATAGCCAAGGGGTGCTTTGTTAGCCTTTGCAGATTCCTGCCATAAGATTCGTTCCAGCTCTTCCTTATTGTACTCTCTTCGAGGCACGACGTATGTGAGGAACCGATGAACTTGGTCGAGATCTCGCTGTTGCAAAGATCTCGAGATGGCAGTTTGTGATTCCGATGGCTTTTCCGCGGAAATCTGAGTTTCTCGCAACTCCTTTGTGATTTCTGGAAGCCTGCATTGGATTTGATTGGACTCGGTGATGATGAACAGGGGCTTCAGTCTATCTTGCAATGGCAAAAGAGATTCTTGATGGCCTCCAAGGGACAGGATTGTCTCCATTTCGCTTACATTGAGACTCCTTGATTCAGTGAGGCTCCAAAGTATGACGTCGTTCAACTCGTTCGCATCAGCCTTTGAGAGCTTTTCGCTGACACTTTAAATCTCGCCTCTAGCCTGTGTCTGTTTTGAGTCTTGGAGTGTTTCTAGAACTGCCTCGATGTCCACTAGGCGATGCAGATTGTGAAGTTGCCTCAGAACCATCTCCATCCATGCATAATCTCCTTCGGTCTTCTCTTCTATGCTTTCCGCGACTTTTTTTCTTACTTCCGCGGTTCTGGGACGATCAAAAATCTGAAAAACATACATCGAATTGAGTTTGCTATTGATGTATGTTGTGACATCTGATGAGTTGTTGAGGATCTTCCCCTGACGAAGCGGTATACAGGAGCGTGGATGTTCTCCGGACTGGCTTGTACTAAACACACTTGCACTCAGAAGGACGCGTACCTTCCTGTATTTGTGGCCTACCCACGACTGGATACTTGTACTGAGTTTAGCTTCGAATGAGCGGTCAAAAACATCGAATCCGTCGATGATGATATAGACCGGTTCAGTTGAGGCCTCGTTAGTTGGGTAATCGAGGAAAAGTCGCTTCCAAGCTGCGTGGAGGTTGGCATTTGATCCCAATTCCGCGCATACATCGGTAGTTCGATTGAGCAGTTTGGCTGTAGTAACACATTGCCACAGCAAACAACGCAATAAAGACGCGAGCACGTGTTCGGGCTCACCTACTCCCCGAGCAGAGGAATCGTGGAAGTAGAATGCAACAACACACCTTTCTTTCCTTTGAAGATGTCTTACGATGCTCGCCATGATATGCGTTTTACCCGTTTTACTCGCCCCTTCCAGTACAAGGATTGGCGGCGAACCTGCAATGCATTTGTGCCAATCTGTAAACGTTCCATTTCCCCACAGCCACCCAGCTGTGCCTTCAAGGCTCTTGATCCTTCTGAGTTGAGCTACCCAGATATGCTGAGGTTCCTCTTCCTCAAAGCCAAGGGTACTTGCAATGAATTTTCGCGATGCCTCCGCATTTCTATCTTTGCTTTGAAACCGCAAGGTTTGGTTGATACTGTGGACCTGTTGGAACGTGAGCGTTGTTAAGAGACTATTTTCTCGCTCTACGAGATCTTGCAGCTGAGTTGTCAAGTTGCTAATCCGGCTATCTCCCAGAAAAGATTGCCTGAACAGCTCTCTCTTACTTCCTTTCCGCATCTTGATGGCAAAGCAGAGGATGTCGATGACATGTACAAAAGCCTCGTAGACAATCAGTTGCAATGCATCGTCGGTCTCTTCAGAAGGATGTATGGCGTATCTGTGAAATCGACCAAGGATTGAATTGCACTTGGTTAGGAGTTCTTCCACTCTCAGATAATTTTCTGTATGGTTGACCCAAAACTGCAGAAAAAAGGTGACGGCGTTGAAGCAAGCAGGAGCTGCTGGAAAGCCTATTCCCGCAGCTCCGCCTATTCGGTCGGCGAGCGTGCAGATACACCTGACAGTGTCTGTGACGATTGAACGGCTCTGGTACTTTTCGTTCTGGGCGCTGACATCCTTAGAGGTCTTCCACACGCTTGTATAGATTAAGTTGACAATGTAATCCTCATTCTTTGAGTACTCCTCGACTTTGACTGTGTCCTCATGCTGGATTTCAGCCTCCTCCTTGCGAGGCTCAATGGGGAAAATCCCAAAACGTCTCTTTCGAGTGGCATCCACCGTTTGCGGATCCTCGCTTGTTAAAGTCAAGAGTTCATTATATTTTTCTTCTAGACTTGACTGCAGAGCTGCAGTTTCTTTTAACGTGTTTTGCCTTCGTTTCTCTTCGACACTGGCGGTTTCTTTTTCATTGTGGCTCCTTCCATCAGCTGGCAATTTGCGCACTCGTGCCAAGGACATGATTGAAAATTATTGCAATATTTTAATTCACATGCTCAATTGTGCTCAAGCTAGGAAGTGGTAGTAGAACGACAAGCAAGTTGCGACCCCGCGATTAGTTATCTGTTACGGGTCTAGAGGAAGAAAGCGCTTACTTATAAGATAAGCACGTAAGGTGTTAAAGGCACAATTAGCATTCTAGCTTAAGAGATTAGTAGCTAATTACTAGAACTAGAGTTATATAGTTCTAAAGATTCTATAATTCTAAAATGCTTAGTATAAAAAGGTTCTAGAAACTTTAAACAAAATAAAGAATATAATATATATAGA